>JAQJVL010005084.1:0-38387 GCA_035578905.1 Stictocephala bisonia
AAAAAATCTTTGTCCTTTAACAAAACACAGTTGCGGAATTTGAACTCTTGATGGTGGATGTTAGTCTCACCCGTGATGTACGGTAGTGTAGTGGTGAAAAGTTTTCCCTCCGCTGCTGAAACCCCTACATGCAAATCACTTTCTGTCCGGCCCAATTATTGTTCTCTTCCAAATAAGTTGAAGTCAAATTCAATAAAGTTCAAAAGACAATTAATGTATTTTACTTTGTCCACGTGCTACTAAAGTGTCTATAAGTGTATTTCTGATGGATTCTCTGACTCTTTATCGACATAGTTGTGTAGAACATAAAATTAACTCTGGGTGTAAACTAAGAAACTGTTTGTATAGTTAGACATAAACTAGCAGATGCCAGTAATTTGAAATTGTAAATATATATACCAGTTGTTTGTTAAATTAAGGCCAAATAAAAGATTCATGACCTTAAAGCTGTTAAGCAGCTGGCATTACAGTCATTTACATAATAAATTTGCCCATATATTCATTATAATGATGTAAACTGCCCCAATAAGAAGTACTTTAAGCATAAAAGACTTCTAAGATTTATATTTCTTTCGAACGAATAACGTTACTATTATTATAATGAGAGCGTATATTTGATTAATTATTAATAAATGTTATATTATTTTATCAATATCCTTATGTTTAATATATGATATTTTTTTTGCCGTTTTTTGCTTGCGTGAAACGTCCTTTATTTCTTGATAAAATTTTCTAGATTTAGGTATTAAACAATTTCCCCTTGTTCGTAGTTGTGCAATAATATCTTTATTGTTAGTATGTTACCTAAAATGCGGACACCTGGATCTTAAAGTATGTGTTCGACCGTAAGGAATAACAAGATTGAAGCTTAAACTAGTCAGAATTAACAAATTTAAATGTAAACATTTGTTAATTAAATAACAGCGAAGGTTGTAAATAATGATTTAGAACGTAAATGTTATCGATTTAGTTTTTTGTTTTATCTGTAATGTGAATGCATATTTTAACTCTGCATTCCTTATAAATCACTACATCATTGCCGAGTTTTATATTTTTTACAGAGAAGGGGTTTGAAAACCCCTAATAAAATGTTCATTGTTAAAACCATTGTAGTTATTTTATTTAATTTATCATCAGCTGCTAAATGGAATTTTTTTTTTTATTCACTACCACTACTGTTGTTTTGTTATCGTTAATTCATTACGACTTGATAAATATTCTATTACTTAAAAAACCGTTCTCCAATAGTTTTACGTCCACTGTAGTATTCCTTATACGCTTGGAATCCAATATTGCTGGCCTTATCTTATCGTTTTCCAAAAAACTTACACACGGAGACTGCATTCGACGGTAAGTCAATCGTTGGATTTACCAGTTTATGATCACTTTAGTAGTCACCTAACCTAACCTGACATAACCGTAAGGGCGATACAAAAATTAGTCGTAGTGATGAATAAAAAAAGTAGTGGTATTGATTTAACGGAAAAGGTCCACTAAATGAAATGAGAACTTTGAAAATAGGCTAATTTATAATTTTTGTGTTTTTTTTTAAAAAACATAAAAGTTAACTGAAGTGAAAGTGGATAAGCCTCTATTTACATTTTACATTACATTTACATATTTTGATTAGAACAAATTTAAAATTTTAACCATTTATATTGTAGAAAAAAAAATTCATATACCACAAATAATAAATTTACGAAAATTAGCTCAAATTAATTTTTAAAATGGCACAATATTGAAGTAAGTAAATAATGGAAAACCTACGATATCTAAAGCAAATCTACAAATAGTTTAAAGGTTTCAATTGTATTCATTATCTCATTTTTCAGGTAATCTGAAGGTTGAAAGAAATAAAATATACTTTACATAAGTATTTTAGTTACAATGATGTAGTTTCATTTGAAAACTACCTAAATCGATTAAATAAAACTTTAAATTAACCAGAGAAATATTTTACAGTTGTAGCCACTATTTGTTATACTGGAGTTATATGTTTATATTTATGTATTTCACAAAAAAATACAACCAAGGTAAAATCCCACTATTTATTTGTTTGTAAAACTCTTCATTTGAATGGATGTAAACAATCAGACCGAACAAACAATGGTTGGGTCAGAACCAATCAATGGGTTGGGTAAATAAGGATAGGACCGAAGGGCTGTTTGTACGGGCAGAGTGGTTCGTGGAAATGGGGCAAAAGTGTTGTTTAGCGTTTATGTAATAAAACTTTTGTTGGGCTAGAGCAATTTTTCCTTGAATATCGAATTTAAAAAAACTAAATAGACTTAATTTCACGTTGGTTTTTATCTGGTTGTATACGTCTTGTACAAATATCACTGTTTATCTTTTAGAAAATAGGTAAGTAGGTTAGAGTTTAGGCCTTAGAATTATATTATTCATTTTTTAAATACTATAATTCGGTTTTACTTGATCAGTAGTTCAATCTTATTTCTGAAACATATATTTTAAATAGTAAGCCAAATATTGCTAACGTATGGTATGTTTTGAAACGTTTTCATTATTATTGTGTTTTAAAAGTGTTTACAATATATGTCTTGATCTACTTAGTATTACTAAATTGTTTTAAATAATCTGTTTAATTATTTTGTAAACAAAATAATACAAACATAAACTTATGAGATATTTATTATAAGAAAATCAGAAAAGACATGAATGGATTTAAAAAATAATTTATTCGTTTAAAATTAGTTATTCCTTTAACTTTTTACAATTTTATTTTTTTTATTTAAAAAAACCTTTTATTTTTTTTATATATAAAAAAAAGATGTGATACATAATAAATGTTTAAATTTTATTAATGAAATACAACCAAATATAAAATTTACCAAGGAAAATAATAAAAAGGAAATCCGTTTCTAGACATAAAGGGGATTCCCTACTGAAAATGACAAAAATTTCATTAATTACAAAAAAAATTTTTTTTACATATTATTGTTCTATGGTATGTCCTCTTTCAGAAAAACCATACATAACAAGGTATAAGTGGTTTTATATATGAAAAAATAATTATATTATTAGGCGTAATTTGGTCAAAATGCCCTAAAGTGACCTACGCAACGAGGCAAAGACTTGTGTAAGTGAAGCTATTTGCCAGTACAATACTGGTGTAAACAAATCAGTAAGCAGCATTCAGATCTCAAGTGGAGTAAGTCCTGGCTGTTCAACATTGAAAGTAGCCAAAAGATTCGACAGAAAGCGACTTCGGCTTGCAAAAGTCCGTAAACATTTAAAGTTTTTGGAGTATAGAAAAAAACTCAGACAGGCTCAAATGATGGAGGAAGAAAGAAAAAAGCAGAAAGAAGGACTAACTTATGGTGCTGGAAGATTTTAGGACATTTATTTCTTTGTTGTACAGTAGGCTAGTGATTTTTTCTCAGTTTTTCAATATAATCAAATACTTTTTGCGCGTGTTGTAATTTATGTTATCAATAATTATTGTGGACCATTAAGCATCAAAATCCAGCTACAGCTGCCTAATATTTTGTTGGTAAGTCCTGTTTTATATAATGATATAAATAAGTTATGGTTTAGGCTTATTACTTTAGTTACATAAATGAAACTAGTATCCATAGCAACAAAAAACATGCTTACTTTCAATGCGCGATTCCCGCAAGTTTGGGTTTTCCATGTTTTTCATCACTAAAATTGATATATCTCATAAAGTACTTGTAGTAAAAGGTTGACATTTTTACCCAATATTTCTTATTAGTATATATAAACGGTTAGGTAAAATTATGCCTGTAACATAACTAGGAAATGAATAAAAAAATTTCTTTTTAATAAACAATATTAAAAAAAAATTTTTTTTTTATTTTTTCCTTATAACCTTTTTTTTATAAATAGATACAAATCTAATTTTACCTAACTTTTTAAAAGACTAAAAACCCTACAAAATGACACTTCGATCATGAAGTTCTAGCCAATAGAACCTGAGATATATCAATTTTTATATAACCGTTATTTTTAGGTATATTATACCTAAAACTGAAAATTAAAAATTTTGAATACAAAAGTTTCTTTTTGTAACAAGTACAAACTAGAAAAACCTTATTCAAAACCAAAAAGAAAAATATTAACAAATTTAGCATTATTAGTAGGGAATCCCAGAAGGCAATAAACTAGAAGTCTCTTTATATCACAAAAATCATTCAGTGGGCAGGATTTAAATTATTTCTCTAACTATCCTGAACATGTAAAAATTTGACTCGCTAGAAGTTTAGTCCAAAAATTGAACTTATTTTATCTTCAACTGAAAATAAAAACTAAAAAAAAAGAAATGTACCATTTTCTAAAAATGAACAACTATGCAAAAAAACTTATTCAAAAAGTAAAGTGAGGAAATAAACCTTAAAAAGTATGCAATCGTCAGGACAATGAAAACAAACCTATAACAACTGTAGTCATACCCTATGTTAAAAAACTTTCAGAAAAATGTCTAAACATTATTTTAAAATTTAATATTTGAACAAGTTTTACATCATTAGGAAACCTTTGTAGTAAATTATCTAAATTAAAACCAAAAATTTATAATCAATAAAAAAACGTTATATACAAAATTAACTGTGAATGCAATAGAACATATTTTGGCCAAACATCAAGAACCGTTAAAACAAGAATAAAAGAACATAAATGCAATTTTAGAACTGAAAATACAAAACAATCAAAATAAGTTAAACACGCTTTAGTAACAGGCTTGATATTAAATTTGAAGAGTCATCTATTATATATAAAGAAAAATCAAGGAAAAAATAACATTTAGAATACGTTAATAGCATTAAAAAAAGGTGACTGCATTTCTCAGCCAACTGTTAATTTTAATAACACATTTAATCTATAATTATAACAGAATTAGAAAACAACATAAATAATTCAAAACCTTGTTTTTAAATTTTAGCAACTTATCCATCTATGTTATTTAATATTTACAATTTCTCTATTTTAATCATGTTTTTTTATTATTTGTTCATTATAATGTGAAGATGACGTAACTAGTGAAAATGCATAAATAAAAAATAAAAAATTGTGGAATTAATAAATATGTTTAATCGAAATCCACCTAGGACCAAATAAACAAACAATATACGTTTACTATTTAGATAAAACTATTCATTTACATCGTTATGTGCCATATGTAACATAAATATAAATAAATATATAATAAAAATAAAAATCATGGAAGAAGGTGCTTTATATAAATAGGTTATATGGTATGGTCCAGGATAGGATCTGTATGCATAGATAGGGTTAAAGGTATTACGAAATGGATGGCAGTATATCATCACAGTTGTATATAGTAAACTTGTCAGTTGGCTTAGTTTCAAATTTGTTTAAACACGCTAGAAACTTTACTAGAAAATAATGGATGTATACAAACACCCGTAGCGTATTATTGTGGTCCAGGTACTTGGGGTTTTAAGAGCTATAGAGGTCATAAGAGAGATTGGCTCAATACCAATATAATGTCCACTCCATGGTTGCCACACAAATAAAATATTGGGGTGCCCGAGTTGGATTTTCAAGGATCGGATGTTTCAAATCGATATCCATTAGCCAAAAATTAGACTAATACTAGGTGAATCAGATTTAACGTTGTTTTAAGTCCCCTAGCTACCCTTGATGTTGGGCTATTAAGAAACGGCTCTTTCTACGGAACAGTCAACTTTATTAAGGAATAAGAACAATGATCGTTCATTTACACGCAACAGACTTATATGCTGCCATTTCTCTACTTTCGGTAACTTAATGATGAATCTTGAAAAAGTAACTAATATTTTGGATCAACACTACAAATAAAGCTGTCGAATTTACTTTGTATTACTCAGTGAAGGTGCTAAATATCTAAGTCCCAATGAGACATAGTTAATTTTGAGCCGAAATGTTCACTGACCTTATGGGATGTATCATTTTAGCAATATCCTTTAGGTAAATGTTTGATATATTGTATTGCCTGTGAAATTACAAAAATAAGTAAAAAAATCATTTTAAATACAAATTTCCATGCATGAATGTTGTTATTTAAGCAGTCAAAAATTATAGTAATGCATATTAGTAATATGATTAAAAATGTCCATTAAAATATATAAATAAATTAAAATTAGTATGTATTCATTTATTTTAAATTACCTAGAAATATATTAATTTATTTTGGAAACATTTTCGTATTGATGCATTCTCTTACACAAAATCAGTAATCATTGAATTAGTTATGTATAATTAAGATTAATAGTAGATAAGGCACTATATGTACTATATAGAATTGTTATAAAGAAGTGTATTTTTCAAATAAGCCAAGCTTTATTTACAAATTAAAGAATGTGCATATACAAAATCGATAATTACTTGATGTAGTTTTCGATTCCAGCCTCTACAACAGCCATAGCTTTAGATAGAAAACTTTTATAAAAAATGTGTTTTTTTTTTACTTAGTATCTAAATTGAAACAATGTAGTATAGACTAATGAACTGGGATATCCAGGTTACACTTTGAAACTAGCTTGGGGTTCGTATAAATGAAAAATTAGGGAACTTGGGGCTTAGACAAGAGAGGGGTTGTGATCTCTTAAGCTCCAAGCTTAGGGACACTTTAGGAAACAAGCAGTTAGAGATTCATGTCGAGTTTGAGTTATGTTTCGAAATGTTTCTCTCTACTACCAAGACAGGAAATTTAGTTTAAATGGCACAGTTAATATATTGTTTTTTATAAATAGGGGTTGTAAAAAATATTTGAACTCTCATTGATTATATTTTTATAGTTTTTACAGCCTAGTCAAAAGGTTTATAGTATATTATAATAATATAATGATATCATAGAGTGTAGGACTATTGCAAATAGTGCATTTAAAACCCCATTATTTCACACAAATATAGCTGACTGTATCATCATTTTTACATATAACTTTAGCACACAGTTTTAAATCATTTCAATTACTTCCTGAGTTTATATAACGTTTCATAAACATCCTCTTATATTATATAATGATTATATATATATATATATATATATATATATATATATATATATATATATCATCCGGTCATATATTCTCAACTAATTAATTCAGCAATATAATATACTGGACCGGAAAGTTGATCAGAGAGGGGTAAAGAAAATATCCTGAACAACCTGGTTCAAAAACCAAAGAGAGATTACTCTGAAAAATGAAGTTAGTGTAGGTACATACATTTTTTTTATTATAGAAGTCAATTTCATTTCAATAACAACTGTATATTACGTAAAATCACTGGACATATTCTTCCATCACATTCTCGTGGATTGTTATTTTTTTAAAAGGATGAAAAGCGTTATGCAATATTAGGAATATATTATTTTACATTAGAGAGTTATAAATAATAAGTATAGTTTGGTTGAAATGTCGAATTAGTTGAAAATGACGTAGTGATTTATATCAAATGAGATT
Organism: Stictocephala bisonia; assembly: GCA_035578905.1. NCBI lineage: Eukaryota > Metazoa > Arthropoda > Insecta > Hemiptera > Membracidae > Stictocephala > Stictocephala bisonia. The sequence continues at coordinate 7,443 of JAQJVL010005084.1, forward strand.
AGGTGGCATTTATTTACAATTACTTTGAATTAGGTTCACTAATTTTAAAATCAGTGGTCGTTAATCTCTTTGAATAATTATTTTTAAATTTGTTTATATGTTACACATTTGCTTATTTGTATAAGTGAAAACAATAATATCTACAGTAACTCCACAATAAAAACTAAACTGCTTCTTGAAGGATTTTGAAATTGTTTATTAGGACTTGAAACATTTACCGCAGTTTGCTAGCTAGTGACTCTGAAGGCAAGGCTAATCGATGATGTGGGGCGGGTGAAGGGAAAGGGGGGGTTGGGGGAGTGTAGGCCAAAGTCATTATGCGAGAAAATTACTCGTTGTGAATCACTGCTTAGTCAAATGGAAGTGACTAAACAACCAAAATACAGTATAACCTTATAACGACTTACCATATAATATCAAAATTGTTAATTTATAAATAGGACATAAATTAATGAAAATAACAACACCAATGCTAATTTTTAGTGTTAAAAATTAAAACGTGGTGTAACATTTCCAAAGAGAATTCGTAGTATATTAAACAAGTGAGTTTTTTAATGTTATGAACAGATTTATTACTGTGTTTAATTTATCAAGGGGACGTCACACACCATGTAACTATGGTAATAGATTTCGGCAAATAAAGTTTAATTTCCACAAACCAGAGAGACACACAAAGGAAACTGTTCGGTCAAAATTATTATTCCATTGTTGACCCTTTTGTTGCAAGAAAAGTAAACGTGGTTTGCCAAAATCATTAACTATAGTATTTGTACATTTTATACTTGAACTGTAGTAAATGTGTGTTTTGTGACGTTCACTTGTTTGTTTATGTACTAACATGTATTTTGCTAACTAATAAACTATTTACTAAGCAATACAATGTTGAAATTTTAGTGTAAATTCTGTGTAAAGAAGTAGATTAGATAAAAAGTATTGTAAGGGTATTTGGGCTATTGCCTAGGCCATTTGGGGAGGTTTTTTATAAAAGATAAATTGTAAAACTGTTCAGTTCTATTCATTTACTTTTTTAAATGTTAAGAAAATAACAGCCTGGTAAATAATATCTAGAGTAGGGTTTTGAAGACCTCCTCCGGCATAAATCCCCTTCACCAGTCACAATTGATGGTTTGGAGGTCAGCCTTTGATCTTTGGCCAGTCGCCTTGACCGGAGGTTGTCATAGGCCTTCAGCTCCCAGGTTAAGTGAGTGTGTGCGTGAGAGAGAGAGAGATAGAGAGAGAGAGAGAGAGAGAGAGAGAGAGAGAGAGAGAGAGAGAGAGAGGAGGGGGGAGAGGGGGAGAGGGAGGGAGAGAGAGGGGGAAGGGGGAGAGGGGGAGAGGGGGAGAGGGAGAGAGGGAGAGAGGGAGAGAGACAGTCATAGCCCTAACTTGGTTAAATAAGTCATCATTTTACATTTTACTTTTATTTTGTGTAATTTATTTAAATATTTTACTACAAGACATTAAATACGCATTTTTGTTAAATAACAGTAATACGTCAAAGTTAAAAATGCGTCTTTTTAATTTAAATTATGAATAACTCTAACCTAGAAGCTCCTTTGTTATATAAAACTGATTTTCTACACTCTCAAGAATAAAATATGTATAAATTGTAAATCTCTGTTATATAATACAATCAAAATAAATCCTAGTGTACGACCAGTATAACTTAATATGTTTTGGATATAATATGGAATAATTTATAGGTTTTATCCTTTGTGGTAGCCATGATGTTTAGGTTATAAAATTGTTTAGTGCTGAAAATATGCTTTGACTGAAAGCCACCCCAAAAGCTATATTTTTCAACGGCCCAGGGTTTTGATAGAGTTAGCCTTACGATGTTGTTATGCGGATAAAATTACTATTAACATCCTAAACTGAGCTATAATACTACCATAAGTTCTTTAATCTCGAATTTAATGGTCATTGAAAAAGTGCAGTAAAAATACTTATGTATACACATTTTGTAAATTATAGTTTCATAATTAAAAGAATACTTGTTGGTAGACTTTCGTGTATAGTGTACGTCATACATCATAGCAATTAATTCTGAAATGTGTTACAATACAATGACAAGAAGTAAAATAACTAATTTTAAGTAAACCATTATACCATCTTAACAAGAGGAGTCGTTTTAACACACGTTTAACCATTGTTGGGAAAACGTTTGTTGATTGTTTAAAACATGACATGGTTGGTTTAGCTATACATATATTTAATTTTATTTTACATTATTATTGATATACTTTTAACCAATAACCTTTTTGTTGGAATTAAGAAGGTGTATCTGTGAGCAGTAATTTTCAAAATGCTGTCCATCGAAATTGATATATCAATTCGATTTATTTTGAGAAATTACACTACAATGTTGGATAGTTTCAGGTATATAGCGATGTATACTACAAATGTATGCTGTAGGGTGAGTAAACAACATTATTTAGGATTACGTTTTCTTGGTTAGAGGATGGACATATCTCGTAGGCAAAGTAGTTTTTTTAATTATCCTCATCGTGATATCCTTACAATATTGACTACTGATTGCTATAGAGGGCATTGGAAAATATCGGACGTGGCTTTGAAATTTAAGATAACAATTATAATAAAATTATGGAGATAATGGTACTTTAAAACTCTATATTAGATGTTTCCTCAGATGGCATAAATATGACAGTTATAAAAATATATATAAATAACTTGGACTCAAATTATAAAAAGTTATATCTACAGGGAAATGTAATTTGTATGTCTACTAGACGTCTAATTTGTTAATACCTTCATCATGAGATAGAAAACAATATTTACTGTATGTTAAACGTACTCATTATGAAATGAACATAGAGTGTATATAAAAAAATGTATATAATCAATGTTAGTATTTAAATAAAACTTTTGATACATAATAACACTCCAATATTTATGTTTTAACAGAATTTTGGTTCTTGTTATTGAGTTAACATTTTAAAATATTACATTTCAATGTATTATTTGTGCCTGAACATGAATGTATTCGGCGTTACTATTTAGAAATTCTTGGTTGTCAAATGCTCAGGATAGTCTTAAATATAAACGTAAATAAGAGTTACATACATTAAACATTTTTTTATCCGTATAAACATTTATTAAAGCAAGAGTTGGATATTTAGTTAATATTAAAAACAATGTTATTTTTTAACTTACATCTCAGTGTTTTTCATAGTTCTATTGAGTTTAATTATTTTTTTCAAACTCTGCTCTATTTTTATACACTTCTGGATTAGTAATGCAATAGTTTCAACTGTAAAAATTTAGTCAAAAGGACAAATAAATGTCTCTCAATAGTAGTATTTACCTAAGAGGTGCTTTGTAGTCAGTCTCCATTGTCAATGTTTATTCGACTAATGTAGGTCAATATATGTCTGCACTGTTCCACCGTCCTCTGATGTCCTTAATCGGAAATAGATTGATAAAAGCATCAACCCCTCTATCGGAGTATTAATCATAGTGATGTTTTGCTGTTTTAGCCCACTTATTAATTTTAGTAATATAGGTCAATAGAGATCTGCAATGTCCCACTATACTATAATATAAACACACAATAGTGATGCTTTATCTCAAAAAAACCTGCCAAGTGCTCGACGCTAGCGATCCTAGTGGTAGTATAGCAGACCTACGGTACTCACTTACCGAACGAGTTGTCTGCTATACTACTATCATCGCTTGGTTGGTAAGTGCAATGGTTGAGCTTCGTTACTGTAGTTAAAAAAAGTGCATTGTCCTTTATGCCTTTCTTGTCCTTTTTGAGAAAAAAGGGATAACACTTCTTCATTGTCATCACAGTATTGCTTGTGAGGGTTCATTTAGTAGTGTGACGTTATCTTGTTTATCAAGCCGGAATTTGTATAGTATTGTTATTCATTATTATTCATTTTTATGACGCAGATCATATAGATATGGACGAATATGAGCGGTGAATGTTAGATTTACTCCTCAAAGAATCTTTAATTTCAAAAACGATTTCGGAATTAAACATATTTTAAATATTGATAATACACATAACTTATATCTTGAGTTCTAAATATAATAAAAAAAATATAATTTTAGCTTTTAAGAGAAAATGTAACAAAATAAAATTGTAGTTCAACATATTGTGTTTTAAACTTGTTAAAGATTCGTGTGTACGACGTGAGACAGTCCAAATTTGATTTCCTTAAAAAATGATTACAATAAAGTTGCCTCTAATACTAAAACAACTACAACTTCTGAAAAAAAGTTTAGTCAGTAGATTGCAATAGTGTTGATATCCATCCCCAAAAGTATTGGAAGGAAATTCTTTCGTTATAAATGTAACATTTTGATCAAACTTAATAAGCTATAACTCTCTTAATAATGCTTTATTAAGAATTATGCTCATCGAACACCAATGTTTGCATTAGTACTCATTATTATTCGTTATTCATTAGTAAGTGCAGATCTTCAAGATATGGGCGATTATGAGGGGCCAATTAGCGTAAAAAATGGGTGTAGTCATTGTTACTAACTAAGGTCGACTGTCCCTCAGAAATAGACATTTATTGATATCCCAATAGCCAGGGCAGCTAAGTAACCTACAGCTTTACGTGGAATCCAAACCACGTAGAATTATTCTGATTTTCAGCTAATTGACAAGCCTGGTACACAGTTATCTTCCCTACAAAACACTTGAACGTTGACTACCATCTGACATAGACAACCCATACTTCTCGAGTTGTGTCCACTCGATAACAACCATTGAGTGGACGCCGTATCGACAATAAGAGATTCGAGCATATGACCTACCTTCTACAATCTCATCAACACTCTATCCCTAAGTAGCTGGGTTACAGCACTGCGCCATTAGTGCCGACGGGCACTACTAAATACATGTTTTTTTGAGGTTCTGACGTGACTCAAATGAAAATAACCACTTTTTATCATTTATCTGGTTTAGTACGTAGGCCTTTAAATAACCAAAGTAAACATATATTTTTTTGTAATTGAAACACCACATGCATATTTTAGTATTTATTTGACCTGTAAAGGGAAAATCATCCTAATCGTAATTCTTACCCCTCCAAGAAACTGCATTCTATAGTTCTACACCCTAATGTGTGTTTTCATACAACATTTGTATTTACAATCCTTATAATTATAAAATATTAAAGTGAAATGTTGTAATGGAGTAATTTGTAATAATTTAGACAGAAATCTAAATCATTTTAGTAATTAAATGTTTGTTTTATTCTAAAATATTTTTACTGTCTTAGTAACTTTATGAAAGTATAAATCATTGATTACACAACACCATAAAATAGTTTATAAATTTTTAGAATGATGCATATAATTAGCTCATATGCATATTTGTAACCTAAATTCCTCAACATTTAAACATTAAAAAAATATTTTAATTTCGCTCATGCGTATTGTTTCATATGTTCTTTATTTTATTATTTGAAGTATGAACATAGGTTATGCTTAAGTTTTCGATTATATATCAATAGATAAATAATTACTGTTAACAAATACTAATGTAGTGTATTTATTTTATCAAAACACATTGTATAAGTTTATTTTTTACATATTTTATATGAATTTCCACTAGTAAATTAGTAGAAAATAAACAAGCAATAATATGTCCTGTATAGGCAGTTATTACTCAGCCAAATGGCTCCAAAGACTAATCGATGAAGTCCTGAAATGTGGAGGGGGAAATGCCATTGTGGCAGACGAAGGGTTAAGCAAAACTCATTATGCGGAGAGTTGACTCGTGTTTGTGTCAAGCGTTAATCGATTATAAGAGCTTGTGAATGGTAAATACTCTCTCTCTGTAAGGGCCGACCTAATATAGTTGTTTCAAGGTAATAGTTGTCACAGAAATCAGACTAATGGAAACATATTTGTAAAGCAGTTCCAAAAATATCGACTTTTCTACTTTTCACCCCAAAAATACTATTATGAATTATACTTCTTCAAAATAATAATGTTAAAAGGAGTTCGTTAACGTTTGGTTAGTGTAGTACTTTATTTACAAGGTTTTTAATTTTTAAGAGACAGTTCCTTACATCGATACAAAGACAAATGTTTCCGTAAAATAGGTCTGAACCCACATATAGTATTCGCTAGACACAATTTTGATTTATTTCTTAGTAAAAAAAGCAGTTTTTATTTAAAAGTTCAAAATTTTTTTTAAGAGCATCACTAAGCTTTACCAATTAAAATAAGTTTAAAAGTGTTATTTCAATCAGGGTGTTAGTTTTTTTTCTCATCCAAACTGGGAGGTCAGTGGCCGAGTGCTCTAAAGGGTCAGACATTTGTTCCTGGTTCAAAGACAGTGCAAGTAAGAATCATAGTATTGACTGTTAGTTATCATCAATAATATTCACCTTGTACTGCTCTGGTTCTACCCCTTAGTCTATATGTAAAATAAGTAGAGATAAGCATCTCCTTAAAAAGTTTACAAAAGATCTGACTGACTGCACCCAAAAACTTAATCAACACACGCTCTGACGAAGCATTCACTGACAAGAAATAACTATCAATACAGCAATCTAAATACATGACACTGCCCAAACTCTGCGTATGATAACCACTCCCTACTGAAAATAACCCTCTACACAGTGCTCCTAATACTCAGACGTCATATCCCCCTACCTCCAAACATCATAAGTGAAATAACCTGATAGAATTAGTGCAAAGAAGAAGTCTATTGTATGTTACTTTAGACTTTATTACCTTCTCTTACCATTCGAAAGATTTTCTCCTTCTAAGAGTAACTTGTAGTTTTGATTTCATTGGAGACAAATCTTGTAGTTTTAGGCAGAGTGGGTACCTAAATTATGATCATTGTTGAAGGATCCGGACAGCCAATTATATCAATCGAAATCTCATTTAATACAAAATTTTATGCTATGGATTGTCCTAATAATGTATCTAGCGTGTGATGAAATAAAGATAAAAATGTGGAACCGACAAAATATTCATGAAGGAGATAACGTCGTAGTAATTATTGAAGATTAAAAAAATATTCTTAATACAAACTGCATTTAATTATTTTGTTGCTGGTGTATGATTATCCTTCTCCCTGAAAATCCACGTTCTGTGGTAATAAACCTGCCACCCACCCGTATGGGTACAGTGATAATGATGATTCTCTCGCCCACCTATATACTTAAAGTGATTTTTGATAATCTAACCCACCCATGCACGTTCATTTGAAAACTCTACCACCCACATGTACAAATACAGTGATAATGATGTATCTCCCACCCACCCATTTACCTAGCGTTATTTTTGATCATCTAACACACCCATACACGTATAGTCGTATCCCTCCCACCCACCCATACATGTAAAATGATTATATGTATTATAAATTAATGAAAAAGCCTTTATTTAGTGGCGAAGTTAGGAATGATTATACAGTACTTTCTTCCACTTGACCACGGAAGTTAGGATATGTACTACGTTGGGGAAGGGTCTATGTGCGAGTGTGTATTAGTGAGCTGTGTTACTGCTTGTTCTGTGTGTGTACGTTTAATACATATTTTTAAAAGTATAATACATATTATAATAATTATTTCAAAAATTAAATCAATATAAACCATAAATTTAAGACCAATCGTATTTGAAGTAGTTTTTTAAGATGTAAGTTTGCACAGGACAATAATAATCTAAATGGGTTCAATATTATAGTTGTAAACAATTTGTAAAACAAATCTTGTTCTTATTTTACACATATTTTATAAATAAATGGAAGAGCGGAGTTTTTTTCATAACCGAAATATGCATTTTGAACAACAGTACAATACAATCAAAGTGGTTCAGAACAACATAAACACTCATTCTAGTATTCTGTGTAGCATGGACACTCCTTGGTGGGTGGTGCGGTTGAAAGGGTTGGTTGGTATTACTTAAGCTGGAGAGCTTTGGGCTGTAGGATTAGGTGTTTGGCTGAGAGAGACAAATTTCTAAGGGATGTTTTGAGAACAGATTAGTCCTTTATACAATCGAGACTACATCACAGCAATTTAAGGGATAAATAGTCCTTGAAAATTACATAATGTAGTTTTTAAGAGTGCAGTTATATTTATTTTGAATTTGAAAAACTTTGATAAACAATGAATGGTTCGTATTTGATTTTGATTATAGTATGTTAAACGTAGCAATAACCCTACAGTTATAATATAATTTGATAGGATCTCATTTTTATGTTAAATCATCATGAGTTACTGAATACCATCCAACATGTAGACCCCAGACTTCTCTAGTAGTATCCACGTCGATGGTAACCATTGAGTGGACGTCATGTCTGTATTAAGAGGACTTAGTGCCTACAGTCCCAATGTTTTACAGGAAAAATAAACTCAAGACATTTTTTTATAGAACCTTTATTTTGTATTGTAATAATACATAATTTGTATCATCGTGTTTTATTTTCCAATCGCAACCTATTTAAATTTGTTTACTTCTAAATTTTCTTGAACCTACAAAGTCTAAGATTTTTAAATGCATAACTAATATTTTTTTACATAAACCACAATTAAATTGGTTCGTACTACTTTATATTATTCAATCATATGTTCAATTACCTACATAAACATTGTTTTGGTAAGTTAGCGTTTTTTTGTGTACACTCCTTTTTAAATTATTTGAAAATGAGCCCTCTTTTTTCACCTGACTAGGTGGTTCCAGTACTTTACTAGTCACTCATCTACCAAATGTATGATAACAAAAATGCTATAGTTAAACTGTTGAGTGTTAAGACTTTAAAGTAAGTTACCTAATTTTATATCACGTGGATTTATCCAAATTTAAAATTATACTTATAAGGGTTCATAATTTAATATTATATATAGTTTTTCCCTTTAATATAGAATGTTTGTCTATGAAACTCCACTTAGGTAAGTAACCCTCCAGCCCTATGATTACTGCAGCTACTCAGCTATTCCTTGAGCTCTACCAATCGATGATGCTCTAAGGGTTGGGCCAAGGGAGTGGTATTGAGGACTCAGTTGGGTTTTGCAAGAGCCATTATAGGAACAAATTACTGGAACTTGAGTCAAGCGTTAATCGACGTTAATCGATTACAAGAGGCTATTCTTTGCGATAGTGGCACTATCGCCTAATTAGGTTAAGATAAATCTATGATGTACGAATTTGATAAATGATATTTAAAATATATAGTTATTAGAGAGTAACGAAATTATTAATGCATGTTGTAGTAAGAAAACTAACATTTTAGTTTTAATATGTATCTTTGATAATTGGTGACTTTTAAATGATTAAAATAAAAATAATTGTTAGATATCTGATAATCTCCACAGAAACTGAACGGATTTTAATGAAATTTAGAGGCAAGTTAGCTTTTATTTCATAGAGACCCCCTAAGAAAGAATTTCTTGAAATTCCATTCCTAATGTATAGAAAGAGCACCTCAAAATTTCCTTTTTTCCATAAGAGTAAGATGGGATTTACATGTAATTTAATTTAATAATTTATCTTAAACAACTGATACAAAACACATGCTCATGACTCGAATGATTGACTAATTTAGTTTTCAATGTTTAAGGTCGTTTCTACTAACTCTGACGTGATTGCACTACTTTGCATCGCCCTAAAGAAGACTTATGCAATTGTAGACTATAAAACTTTGTTACCTAGGAGAACGGTATCAGGCTGAGCTTTGATATTGGTGTGAGGGTTTACAGAGAACCACGGAGAGAAAGGTAAGAAAACGCAGAGAACCACCCAGTAGCGAAGCAAGGGCTGTCGGCTATTACTGTAGTTATATGAAATTATATCTTAAAATTGTCTCATTTCATAATATTGATCATCAATGTAATATCAGGAACAAATTTATATCAGCAAATATAGCCATATAATAGGTATGTACAATATAATTTAATTTTATTTCAAAAACATAAAACAACTTGATAGTTTGTAGTCTATTTTCTATGATAACCCACTTACCTTTCCCATAGAGAAAATTTTGAATATATTTATAAAATATTTCATGCCAATTATCGTCTATTTTTCAGCATTCTTGGACTAATCTTAGTGTACGTAAACTTTCTCTCATGAGTATAAAACTCGTTAGAAACACATTAGGAAAAACATGCATTCAGAAGTTTACTTCATAATGATGTACTTAACTCTTTAAATGGAATTTATTCAATGAATAGATCGATTATATTAACTTACTCAATTAATATATATACTATTGCGGCTCGAATATTAATACTACTAAAAATGTTATTAATTAGGTAAAAAATGGATGCTTAAATACTCATTGCTTTATTAATATTTGTGTGCATAGTAAAAGCTACAAATGGCATTCCATTTTTTTAAAGTAACATTTATTCGATCAAATAATTGTTATATTATAGTTATACTCAAAGATTATGTATTTAGGATTATGAACGAAACACATGTTTGATCATTTAAACATTCCGGATATACATTTAGTTTTTATTTTATATATATTCTTATTCTATTGTTCATTTTTAGTCAACATTTTCAATACTTTTATATAGTTTGTTTATTAATACATGTACGGTTAACACCCATCCATGCAAGTGACCTGCAACACCTCTGCACACCTATGATTGGGTGGGAGGGTCATCACCATCGCATGAGTATGGGTGGGTGGCAGAGTCATTACCCTGAACCACGTTTATATTTTCAGACCAGAGGCATTCACAAGGGATAAGACCGGTGTTCAACTAACGCTACTTTTGTACTAACTCTTCTCTCAAGTCAATAACTCTTGACGGTTGGATAGAATCACTAAAATGGTGATATCTTAAATATTATTGCCTAAATAATATTAGGCGATTTCTTCCATTACTTTTTGAAAATAAATTATCTTAGCTCGAAACTACTTGCTAATTATTACTGTGTCCTATTCCTAGAAATGTTTCTTAAAAAAATATTATTTCTACGTTTCATAGTTCCAACTTTAAAATTATCTCATTCTCCATTTTAACCCTTACTCTCTGCGCCCATTCCCAATAGACTATTGATCTGGGTGAGGAATGGGGCAAATCTGTACAGTAAAAGGTGAACATTACTGATAAATTTTTCAGTCTAGGTCGGATTCGAACAGGCGATATCTCTAAGCCGAGCTGTACAAAAAAACCCGCTCGACCATCTGGTCGCCTATACATGTGTAAATGTGTATTACACTTTGGTTAAAAATAATTAGGAACATAATGATAAAGACATTTTATTTTCTAATTTTTTAAGGCATAGAAATATTTTTAGAAATTTTAGACTACATTTTGTAATCATTTACTTAAAATTTGTCGTTCGACGTGGTACAAGAGTAAATGGTAATGGAGTCAACTAAGTTATGTATAAACTGGGCACAGTTAAGTAGTATGAACTCAGCAGATGGAGTTTAACATATTTCCAATACTCAATTAAAGCTTGAAGCTATGTAAAAAATCAGACTGTGTTTTTTTTTAAATAAACCTTTTTAATAAAAATAAACCTTTTACTTATATATAATGTTTAAAATACATCATAAATCATAAATAAATGTCTTAAAAATAATCACTTTAACATATTTCTACTTAGTAAGTTGTTTTTATATTAATTACTTACTCATAACTACAAAAATAAAAAAAAAAATGAATACCAAATTCAATTTTATGTGATACAAAACAAACGTACTACAATATGTACTACAAACTGTGTAGGTACTATGGTGAACGTTTTCGGTAAACCACCCTTTCCATGTATATAACAATTGGACAGACAAAAGAAATCACTTATTGTTTGTCAACGTGTTATACGCTTACTAAGAAAATATTTCTAAATGTTGTTGTCACATTATTAAAAAAGGTTAATTTAAAACATTAAACATTTATTGAATACATAACTTAAATTCTACTTTTTCTACAATAACCCTTATTTTATTTTGATGAAAACATAATATTCTGTAAGTAAAATGAAGTGAATATTTATCCTTAGTTAATAAAGAGCGTTATACACATCTGGCCTGTCCCACGGGCCTTTGTTGTCGTTTATTGGAAAATGGGGTCTAAAGCCTCTTCCATTCCATCAGGGTATTTATCGCTCGGCAAAGTGACCTGCTTTTCCAAAACACATTTTGTGTTGAAAATTGCGTAAAAAACTGTGTCAAAATAAGCAGGAAGTATGTTTAGTTTTTTGTAAGCACATTTAATGCAACATTAAAATATTTTATAATAGTTTTTACTTTAAACTAAATATCATATTGTTGTCATAGTATGAAAAACGTTGTCTACCTAATAATTGTTTTTGGGTTTATTTTATAAACAGCTAAGTAAACGGAGATAAATTAAGTATAGGATCGTAATATACATTAATAGGTTCATATATAAAAAATATAACAATGTTTTGTTTATTAAAACAAATTATCATTATTGTTTATCAATGGAGGGAGGTGATACGAAAATTGTGACTATTAGTAAATAATCCCACATTAAGATAAGTCTGTTTGAGGTTCATTATGTCGTTGGAGATATTATATTCTTAAATTCGTTTTGAACTTTTCCAACAGTTAATCTTTTTAGTTAGCCTGGTGGCATGTGAAGCGTTCTTGAAGAATTTGGGTATTTTATTATTTTTTTATTAAATTTATATTGTTTCATCATTTTTACAGGATTTGCTGTTGGCATTTTGTTTGTTGTTGTTTTTTAATTTTTTAAATTAGAATATGTAATAGGTTGAGTTTGTAAAAAGTACCGCGAAAAGGCCTGTTCTTCAGGACATTATTTACTTTATTTTTAATATTGATGTACGAAAGGAGCATCCTTTCGTTTGATACTTGAAAACGAAAAGAGTATCCAACCTCTCGAAACGTCGTGTAGTTAAAAGCACTGACTCTTGGAGAAGTCAAACAACAATATATGAATACAATAACATTATTATATAACTGTTGTAACAATAATATTTAAGTTTTTAGATTTGATATTTGTTAATGTTTCATTATTCTATTAGTATTTTTCAGAAAAAAACATGGAAAGTGGGATTTTGCTTGTTCGAGACCATATGTTTGAAGTGCGAGACCTGTCGATTACTACAATTATCGAGAACATGCAAAACACTTTCACTTGAGTTTTGAACGGTACTTTTCACTACGATAAAGCTCTAAAATATCCAAGAGACTAATTATTTGTTTTGATAAAAACAGTCATTGGAACATTCATGTTTTACTACTATTGGCCACATATCAAAACTGTTAACATTTTTAAAGCTAGGGTTACCACTCCAATCTATTATAATTTTGATTGTTATAAATAGATAATCCTTTAATAAGAATTTTGTTTAAGACATTCAAAACATTGTTCTTGGTTTGAAGAATACTTTGGTCTTGATTTAAATCATCACTATTTAAAAAAATACAATTAATGTCGAAAAATTCAATAACAGAAATTACAATTTTGGAAATAAACTCTTACAGTGTTTCAATTTTAGAAGCCTTTTACGTTCATTAACAGGTCTTTATAACCATCAGCTTTAGAGAGGGACTGTGAAGAGTTGAGGTCTTTAACCACTTTAGGCTAATGGCCTTCGTGAAACTCGACTGAAATTCCTCATCCTTTTAATTGCGGTTGAAGCTGATTTATATATGCCAAAGAATTTTTCTTATTATTCTTCTAGTATCAATTAATAATTTGTAATCACTTTTTTTAAATGTTTTTTTATATTTTGATTTTAATAATATTTTAATCAGTATTAACTTCTTTTTGAGATCATTTGTCGATATGCATATGTATTTCAATAACATTTAAACTATTCAAAATGTTAATAGTTTGTATTATTGTATGATACAGTTTATAAATAATGTTTCTATGAATGTGTTTTATATGATTTAAACATTTTTTCAATTTAATTAAAAAATAATACAAACACACTGTTGTTTATAGACTGCGTTTATTGTATTTATTTAAAAAATATAATAACATTATTGCTTTATATATTTTATTATGTTTATAATTTTCAATATTGTGAATTATGAATCGTTTTGAAGTTTTTAAGGTCGGCACTAGTGGCGCAGTGCTGTAACCCAGCTACTTGGGGACAAAGTGTTTGGGAGATTGTAGGCGATAGGTTGGATGCTCGGTCCTCTTATGTAACAATTGTTAATTGTCTCATTATAATGATTTTAGAGAATTGTGTCTAGAAAATGTTAAATATTGTAAGAACTGAGAGATTTAGGTGTTTGGTTCTTTTACCAAAAGTTTTCAATATAAATTCTCCAAGTTTTGAGAAAAATTCAGAATCTTCCCCTTTCAAAAAAAAAAGTAGTTTTTTCCCATTTAAATTAGCTAAATAACCAGTATATTCACGTTGTTAATTTCCTGTCAATTTCATGCGACATGTTTTCTGAAGTCAACATGTTTGGTGGGCCTTACCTGTTCGGTTGTCCTGGTTTAGAGGGTTCTCATTGGTTGATTTAGCTTCTAGAGTAAGGAGGGGGTAAGTCCGTTGGTGGAAGGTTTGCGGGCGTTCGGGCAGTTTTAAGTAATCTTTTGGCGAGTGACCACGTTTGTTCTTCACGGCGATTTTAACCGTTCGGAGTCTTGTTTTCCGGATCGGCAATTTTCCTTGTCGCTAGTGAGTGTGTGTGCGTATGTCGCGCTTTGTTTGTGGTCACGTTGTGGGTTAAAACCTCCAGGACAGCTACGTAAGTAATTTTTACAAGTTTTCTCGAGTTAGGTTTTTCAGTAGGGTTTTAGTAGATAGGGTAAGATCCACCAAGCATGCGCGGTTAAAACTTGTTCTTGTTTGTAGTCACTCTTCTAGTGACAGTTCTGAGAGTGCTTTGTTTTCTATTTAAAAAATTTTGTAAAAAAGGAAAATGTTTCAAGTCACTAAAAGCTGGTTATTTATTTCTTTTCAGATCTCCCGGAGGCAATTTTGATTTGCAATTTTAATTTTGATTTGCAACTTTGATTTTGATTTTAAATTTTGATTTTCAATTTCAATTTTCAATTTTGAGATATTTTCAATTTTCTAAATTTTTTGAATTAAGAATTAATCAATAAAAAAAGGTTCTGGTCTGAAGATATTTGATTTGTTTTTGATTTTTAATTTATTTGTGTTCCTTTAATAAAAATAAAAGAATGCTCTTTTATTTTCGTTATTATTATTATTTGTTGAAGTTATAAGAAGAAAAATAAACACCATTTTTATCATTGAAGAAGTTTTATTTTCATCTCTCATTTAAGTTGTTCAACATATCAAAAATAAATAGTAGCTTTAAGTTAAGGCTACATTAAGTGCGCAACTCTGCTAGTTGAACAACAGAGAGACGTTTAAAAATAGAAGTGTGTGCTTATAACCAATTATCTCAGACCAGATTTTAAAAGAAAATTTAATATTAAATAAATTGAGAAGATGGCACTCAAGGTAGACTTTCTACTGAAGAAAGAACTTATGTATGAAGCACGTTTAAGAGGAATCGAAGTAGAAGACAGCATACTAGTGGGTGATTTAAGAAAGAAACTTAGAGAGCTTGTCAAGTTAGGTGTTAGGCCTAATATAGGTTACCTGTCCGGCCATGTAGTAGGTGGAGAGGAATATGAGTTCATTAAAGTAAACTTGGAAAATCTGAAAGAAAGAATTGAGGGTGTGGTGGAAAGTAGATGTTTAAGTGATATAATCCGTATTGAAGCTAAGTTAGCTCATTACGAATTAAGATTAAAGGGTCTAAAAGGGTTGTTTGTAAGTAATGAAGCCGCTTTAGCTAAAGTGTCATCCCTCGAGGAAAATTTAAATTTCTTGAAGGAAATGGTAGGGAAAATTAACATTGATTTAGCAGAGAAGGACAACATAGAGCAGGAGATAACTAGAAACGGCGAAATAGAAGACGAGTTTGAACAAAGCTTAGTAAGGGGAGTGCAGAAACCGGTTCTAATGAGCCAATCGATAAGCGCACCCTTGAACGGAGTCGCATCTCCAGAAATGGCAGATAATTTCAACTGTCAACGAAATGTTACGTTGAATTATTCTCGCCTACCTAATCCACTAGAGCGGTATCTAAATAGATTTGAGGTAACAGACGGGTTAAACGCTAGCTTGTTGATCAAATTCATTAAAAACATGTTAGCTTTGAAAAATGAAACAAAGTTAAAAGATAGTGAGATTTTAGAGATTATCTTGGGATATGCTAACGGTCCTTTGTATAGTAAAATATTAAAGTGTAAAGAAGAGAGGGACACTGTAAGTGAAACTCATCTTATTATTCTAAAACAATTCGTTCCAATGGGGCTGAGAGAAAACTTAAAGAAAACAATGGTAAACCGTCCACAGAAGTCTGGGGAACCATTAGAAGTATATATAAATGAATTGAAAATCTATAGTGAGGTACTTAATACTAGATACACCGAAGAAGAAGTAGTAGACATTGTCAAATTAGGATTAAATCCAGAAACTAGAGCTAAATTAGTATTTGTGGGCAATCCTACCAGCTATGCAGACCTAGATAGCATGTGTATTCAAGTACAAAATGTATGTTACAACGATGTGCAACGTAGAGAGGTAAGAGCATACCTACCACCTAAGCATAGCGCTAGCCGTAATGTAAACAATGTAGAAGATCGAAAAACATGTTTTATATGTAATAAATATGGACACATAGCGAGGGATTGCTATCAAAATAGAAACACACAGAAGCACACACAGCAGTACAACAAAGTTTTCACACCACCCAATAAACAATACAACCCAGTAAAATACAATAGACCCGGAACAAGTTTTACACAGAAGGAGATTACAACACAGAAGCCAAAAAACTAGATTATGGGAGGGAGTTGGCCAAATTCGGATCTCGTGTCGATCCCCTCCCAGAAATCCAGCAAAATGTAAACAAAAACAAACCCATACACAACAACACAGCAGACGACAAGATGACTCACTCAAGTGTAAACAATAACACTGCTAATATGGAACACAGTCTAAACATTTTACCAACTATTGAAGTTATAGTAAACAACAAAGTGAAACAGGAAGCATTAATTGATACTGGAAGTTCAATTAATGTAATTAGTGAAGATTTGTTTAACAAATTAAAAGCATGTTGTCCTAAGTTACAGTTGAATAGGTCAGATATTAAGTGTCGTACAGCGAGTCAAAGTGAAATGAAGATACTGGGGCAGTGTAATTTAAAAATAAAAATAAATGAATTTACTTGGAAAATACTTGTCCAAGTAAGTAAACAATTAAGTTATGCTATGATAATTGGGAGTCAATTTATTAAACAAAGTGAGTTGGTAGTAGACTTGAAAAGTAACCAGTGTTATTTTAACTTCAAGCCTAATGTAAAAATCGAATTCATTCACAGTTTAGCTAACATAAGAATTAATGTAAACAATGTTAGTAAACAAGTAAATATTGGCTGTAGTGAAGTCAAGGAAGAAATAGTTGATTTAATAGAAAAATATCCAAATGTTTACACTAATAAAATAGGCAGTGGAATAGATTATGAATATACAATTAAGTTGAATGATACTACTCCTGTCAATATTAGACCATATCCAGTTAATCCTGCTAAGATGAAAATTTTGAAAAATATATTAGATGACTTACTCAAACAAAATATTATTAGGCCTAGTCAATCACCATACAATAGCCCTGCATTCTTAGTACCGAAGGGGGAAGACAAATATAGGCTAGTTATTAATTATTCAGAAGTAAACAAGAAAATAGAGAAAGTAAACACACCGCTGGGTGACTTGCATGATATTCACCATTTCCTAGAAGGAGCAAAATATTTTACAGTCTTAGATTTATGTAGCAGTTTTCACCAAATTAGATTATCGGAAGAAAGTAAAAGAATAACAAGTTTTAGTACACCATTTGAAAGCTTTGAATTCAATCGCATTCCATTTGGTCTTCATTTAGGCTCATCTTTGTTATCCAGTTATTTAAATAGAGTACTGGAGGGACTGAAATTCAAGTGTGTTATTAATTATGTGGACGATTTAATAATTTATTCCAAGACATTAAATGAACATTTACAACATATTAAAGAAGTTACTGAAAGACTCAATAAATGGAACCTCACTGTTAACCCAGAAAAAGTAAAATTTGTATTTAAAGAAATAAAGTTTTTAGGATATCTAATCAGCCATAATCAAGTTACAATAGATCCTGAGCGCACCAGTTCAATTTTAAGTGCCAAACCCCCTACCAATAGCAAAGCTGTAAGTCGATTTATAGGAATGTCCAGTTATTTTGCTAAATTTATTCCAAATTATGCTGAACTTGCAGCTCCTTTAAATGAATTAAGGAAGAAAAATGTTAAATTTGAATGGAATTCCAAGTGTCAGGAAAGTTTTGATAAAATAAAAACAATAATTAGCAATCCACCAGTATTAAAAATACCTAATTATGAGCAAGAGTTCATTCTACACACTGATGCCAGTAACAATGCAGTTGGAGCATGTTTATTACAGTATGAGGGAACTGATCTTAAGCCAGTAGCTTTTTATTCTAAAAAACTAAATCAAAGTGAAAAAGTAATGAGTATTTACCATAAGGAATGCTTAGCTGTAACCGCCTCAATACAGAAATTTTATAGTTATTTGGAAGTAAAGCCATTCACTTTGAGGTGTGACAATAGTGCCTTAGCTTGGATTCTAACACATTGTAGAAAATTAGGAAAACTAGCAAGATGGTGTGAAATAATTCTGAGTTTACCATTTAAAGTAGAAATAATTAAGGGTAAAGATAATGTATTAGCAGACTATCTAAGTAGAATATTTAGCAATAATGAAGAGGAAGTTCCAAGTGAAGACATTTTAGTTCATTGTTATGATCAGTCGGTTGTACAAACAATGGATGTAGATAAGGAAGAGAGTAGCGATGTGTCACCCACTGTAGAACCTGTTATCGTCAAACAAGATAGCCCCAATAGACTGTTTATAACTAACATAACAGACTTTCCTATGTCATGTGTACAGTTATCTGAATATCAGAATAAGGATCCGGAAATTATAAAAATTATATGTAGTATAAGAAACAAAACTAACAATGAAAAATATTTTTTGAAAAATGGTGGTGTTAATGTATAAATATAACAACCGAAGTAAGGATAGGGTTTATTTACCCGAAGAATTAATAAACATGGTGTTTGAGTATTATCACACGTCAACCTATGGTGGACATCCTGGAATAGCTAACACTTTTAGAAAAATAAACCAGTACTTTTATAGGCCTAATCTACATGAGGATATAAAAAAGTTAGTGCAAAAGTGTGAATTGTGTAAAAAATGTAAAAGTACAAATAAATATTTAAAAGGACCTGTAGTATCAAGTTACTCGAAGCAGCCTATGGAAAAGTTATACATGGATATATTTGGACCATTAACTAGGAGTAGTAAACAAAACAAGTACTTGCTTATTGTTGTGGATGATTTCACAAAATTTAATTGGTTATTCCCCATGAAAGAAATTAAATCCAATAAAATTCAAGAATTGTTAAATGATCGAATTTTCAGCTTGTTCTCACTGCCTAAAATAATAGTGTCAGATAACGCGTCTTACTTTCAAGCTCATGAATTAAGACAATTTTTCTTTAAAAAAGGAATAATTCATAAAACGACTATACCTTATCAGCCCCAGGGTAACAAAAGTGAAAGGTTTTTACGCAATTTGAAAGCCATATTAAAAATCTATGCACATAACAAACAAAATAAATGGGACAAAGAAATCAGTGAATTGAATTTAGCCATAAACAACAACACATGTGAGAGTACTGGATTTAGTGGATTTGAATTAATGTTTAACCACGCCAAAAACGATCCGTTAACCAACAAGTGGAGCTTGAACGACCTGGTGGAGAGGAATCTCAGTGAAGAAGACCGACTAAAGCAGTTCGAGAAAGCAGTGGACAACCTTCGAAGGATGAGAGATCGCAACAAACACAAGGCGAATGGACAACATGGGAACCCACTTCGCATCGGAGAGCAGGTCTACATCAGATCACGGGTGCAGTCAGACCAAAGCCGAGGATTCCAGGAGAAGCTGCATTGCATCTATGAGGGTCCGTACCAGGTGCTAGCCCAGCTGAGTCCAGTGAGCATATTGGTGCAGAGGCTGTCCAATCCCAAAGAAGTGCGAAGAGTGCACATAAAAGATGTCAAGGTCTAAAGAAGTGAATAAGATTATTCTTGAAGGTGGTAAATATGAGTTGGTAATGTATGAAGGGTTATGAACTTTAATTAATTATGTATGTTTTCAGCAATTAATAATTTTCAGGTTATAAAAAAAATATTTGTGTAATTAAATAGATGGTTAAACAAGGTTACTTGATATATTTGAAATTTATTTAAAATGTATTATTTGATTATTGAAGTTGATAATGAATGACTAATTTTGTTTACATGTTATATGTCTGTTTGTAAATAACGGATTACTAATGCTCATGGTGTATTTCAGTTTCAGAAAAGTGAAATTAGTATATTAATTATGTATTTTCAGCAAAAGAATGTTATGTCATGTAAATATTTGATGATTGTTAGATTAAAATTGTTAGATTAGAATTTGTTAGATTAAGACTGTCAAAGTGATTACTTTTAAAGTTTAATGAAATTTTTATGTTCGAATAAATTGCTTGGTGGACAAAAGTAAACAAAGAGTAAACAAATTTTATTTATGTAAATTATATTGAGTAGTTAATTATCCATGAATATTATGTATTTGAAATTTAATCTGTATTTGTATTCTTGTTAGATTATAAGTGTGTTAAATAGTACAAGAAAGAATTTTGAGCTTCTAGAACAAGATGTAAGTTGAAAAATTATGTATTTTTTAATTGTAATGTATTTCCAATACCAGTTTCCAGCCAGTACCTATTGTTTGTAAATAACAACAAAACAAAACACAACACTGAAAGGAGAAGCAAATGGGAAAAATTTTGAAATTTGATTTGTTGGTGAATTGTTTTAATATGAGTGGACTTACGCACCCAACTTTTTTTTCTTTCTTCTTTTGTATCCAAGCACTTATGGACTGCGAAACTCCTGGTTTTCACCAAACGGAACGACACTGAGCACTCATTTTGAAGCACTTCATGGAAAGGGAAAAAAAAAAAAAAAAAACAATTCTTTTGAATGGCTCTCCGATCTATATACACTACATCTCATGGAACACGCAACAGAGCGTTGTATGTCAACACTGTCTAATGCCTTTTTGGGTAACTGTTGTTTATGTGAGACACTTGCTGTGGGCTGGAGGATGCAGTGTGACGACGGCCGTAGTCAACCCAAACCGGTCTAGTTTATCGATCGGCCAAGCAGTCAGCTGTTCGGATGAGAGGACACGCTTGTGGTCCCGTTATACTACCGATGGATAATGGACTGGGGACAACAATGACTGTCAACAATGGACTGGTCTTGTGCTCTTGACCCGAGTTTCAAGTGACTGTGATAACCAATTCACATGTTGTAGTAGTTTGTAAGATGGTAGTTTAAGAGAGAAACATTTTGTTTGGAGATCTGAAAAAGGAAAGGTTTAGGTTAGCTTTGAAAGAAATGGTTGTTAAGGTTAGAAAATATTATGTCCTTTTAGAGATGTGATGATGATAGGGTTTCAAAAAAAAAAAAAAAAAAATTTTTTTTTTCTTGTGAAGGGGGAAAATAATGTAACAATTGTTAATTGTCTCATTATAATGATTTTAGAGAATTGTGTCTAGAAAATGTTAAATATTGTAAGAACTGAGAGATTTAGGTGTTTGGTTCTTTTACCAAAAGTTTTCAATATAAATTCTCCAAGTTTTGAGAAAAATTCAGAATCTTCCCCTTTCAAAAAAAAAAGTAGTTTTTTCCCATTTAAATTAGCTAAATAACCAGTATATTCACGTTGTTAATTTCCTGTCAATTTCATGCGACATGTTTTCTGAAGTCAACATGTTTGGTGGGCCTTACCTGTTCGGTTGTCCTGGTTTAGAGGGTTCTCATTGGTTGATTTAGCTTCTAGAGTAAGGAGGGGGTAAGTCCGTTGGTGGAAGGTTTGCGGGCGTTCGGGCAGTTTTAAGTAATCTTTTGGCGAGTGACCACGTTTGTTCTTCACGGCGATTTTAACCGTTCGGAGTCTTGTTTTCCGGATCGGCAATTTTCCTTGTCGCTAGTGAGTGTGTGTGCGTATGTCGCGCTTTGTTTGTGGTCACGTTGTGGGTTAAAACCTCCAGGACAGCTACGTAAGTAATTTTTACAAGTTTTCTCGAGTTAGGTTTTTCAGTAGGGTTTTAGTAGATAGGGTAAGATCCACCAAGCATGCGCGGTTAAAACTTGTTCTTGTTTGTAGTCACTCTTCTAGTGACAGTTCTGAGAGTGCTTTGTTTTCTATTTAAAAAATTTTGTAAAAAGGAAAATGTTTCAAGTCACTAAAAGCTGGTTATTTATTTCTTTTCAGATCTCCCGGAGGCAATTTTGATTTGCAATTTTAATTTTGATTTGCAACTTTGATTTTGATTTTAAATTTTGATTTTCAATTTCAATTTTCAATTTTGAGATATTTTCAATTTTCTAAATTTTTTGAATTAAGAATTAATCAATAAAAAAAGGTTCTGGTCTGAAGATATTTGATTTGTTTTTGATTTTTAATTTATTTGTGTTCCTTTAATAAAAAAAAAAGAATGCTCTTTTATTTTCGTTATTATTATTATTTGTTGAAGTTATAAGAAGAAAAATAAACACCATTTTTATCATTGAAGAAGTTTTATTTTCATCTCTCATTTAAGTTGTTCAACATATCAAAAATAAATAGTAGCTTTAAGTTAAGGCTACACTTAATACCGATATGGCGTCCGCTCAGTGGTTGCTATCAGCGTGGACACTACTAGAGAAGTCTGGAGTGTCCATGTTGGGTAGTAATCAATGTGCGGATGTTGTGTGGGGGAGATAACTGAGTATCAGGCTTGTCAATTAGCTGAAAATCAGACCAGCATTACGTGGTTCGGATTCCACGTAAAGCTGTAGGTCCCTTAGTTGCCCTGGCTGTTGGGCTATTAATAAATTGCCCTTTCTGAGGAACAGTTGAACTCAGTTAGTAACCAGACTACACTCATCCACACTCATCCTACACTCATATAATCATTCATATTCGCCTTAAAATACCAACAACGTTGTGTCGGCGTCTCATATGTAAGAATGTAAGAATGAATTCAGCAAATAAACTAAATGTTTAATGTATTTTCAAAACTTCTCAAGAATTCAAACATTGCATTTCCTAGAAACTTATTGATGCTATTTCGAATAACCATATGACATCAATGTGAAAATATAGTTGAAGTATAATTTTAGGTTGTAGAATTTTGTAATATGTAATATAGAAATTTATCAGCGTAGCATCTGGGTTGAACTATCCCGTAGCTAGCTGATTATTTATGTTCCTAGGTAAATACATATGGCTGTCCACTAGCCCACCCTTACGTACACACACATGCAAGTACAGTTGTACGGGTGGTTCAGTACAATTGTACGTTTATAAGTAGAGGGGTCCTGAATCAGATAAGGAATAGTCTCACCCACCTATACGTAACCAATGATCAAGACGCCTCCACATTCCGACATACATACAGTGTTATTGACCCACCCACCTACCCATACACGTACATAAGCACTGACCGAACCCATCAAACCTACAAGTTGACCAACCAACCAAAAACTACAAATACCCACCCCTACAAACACATCTGCATTGACCCACCCACCCAACCCTACAAGTACATTTGCATTATCCCACTCACCCCTACAAATACAGTTGCATTGACCTACCTATCCAATCCTACAAGTATATCGGCATTAACCCACCCATCCACCCCTACAAGTACATCTGCATTGACCCACCCGCTCACCCCTACAAGTACATATGCATTAATCCACCCAACCACCTCTATAAGTACAGTTGCATTGACCAACCCACCCACCCAGTCACATTCTTGGTAATTAAAACTTGTTCTTATTGAATTGCTGTGTCAAAGAGTGCTTTTCCTCTTCTATCCATTCCAGTTTTAATGACATTTTGAAGCCGCCCGTTACGAATGATATAAGTTGGTTTGGGGAACATTATGTGCAAAATTAAAGGCATTAATTATAAAAGAATTTACTAATTTATAAGAGCTTTAACACACAATGGACAATACAATCAATATAGTGACATCTTACTCAAATACTATACAAATAGTACTATGATTAAAAACTACTAACAACTAATCAATAGTTTATAACAATATTCATAGGACTGAGCCTATATGTGTTATCAATATAATTTTTAGGTATAACAGAGTTTAATACTAATTTAAACTGTTACTAAGCAACGTCGGTTAATAGGTTGCATACTTAGTAAAATCTCAACTAGATATCTAATGCTCATGGTTCTCTAGAGTGATAAATGGTCAAAGTCAGCGAAACTGGAGATGTTTGTGTGCTAAGCTCAAGTGAGCTCAGTTTGGGAAATTTGTCACCGTTCCACTTTGGCCCGTCAGTTACACCATGGTAAGGAGGTCAGCTAGGACGTTCTCAAATATTTATAAAAAAATATTCGTCTTTTGACGACTTGAGATTTTAAACCCCTTAGTACACAATTGGCACAATTAGCAAACAACCCTTCTTTGTAATAAATAATCAGTATTAAACATGTAAAGTTCATGATGTCTCCTGTACATTATAACAAATATCACATGTATAATAATGAAACCTCTCTCAGTGCTAAAAAGTCTGGTTGATTTTAACATATGAGTCTACATGTTGATAATGCAAATACTTTGTATGACATGACAATAAAATGGATAATATTGCTTTTGTTAAAGAAGATTTTTAATGGTACGGAAACTATGTTATTATAATAATAATAATCATTATCTTTATTGTAGTAGACAAAATTTACATTGTATTGCATGTGCTATTAACTTGTCAATAAGTTGTACTCTCATTCAGTCGACTCTCAAACTTACATAAGTTCAACATTCACTCTTGAGCACTAGCGTCAGTCTAAAAGTATGATACTTAGTGGTCGGTAAGTTAGGAACTCATCAACAGAGTAGAACGCTTTATACACCAAAAGATGTTTTAATCGAGCTTTAAATTGAGTTGGGTTTTCAAAATTTTTATATCTGTAAGGAAAATGCATTAATTATTTTAACCCCAGCCTGAGAGGGGAGTTGCTCAAAAGCTCTTGTTCTATGAGCTTGAGTACGAAAGCTATCCCTGCCTCTAGTGTCGTAGCCGTGAACATTTCGCCTCGTGTTAAATTACAACAAACCAGCAGAATACAGGTACTTGGAGAATGTAGAGAGAGGGCAAGGTCAGCAGTCCGCACTCCCTGAAAACATCTTGACAAGACTCTCCTGTTTTAATTTTTGTAATTATTCCAATAGATTTCTTTTGAAACATAAACATTCTCTCAAACTAAAATGTCGCACAGCCTCTCCATAGGATCAGTCCGTAGGTAAGATGTGGGTATATTAAGCCAAAATAAGCCATCTGTAGTACTCTGAGGGAACAAAAATGTACGAGTTACGCAATGCATAAATGCTTGAAGTAATCTTTGAACACATATGATCGACATGAGTGTCCCAAGTCAAAACTCTGTCAATGTACATTCCTAAGAACTTAGTAAATCCAACTTCCTCTGTGAGAGTTTCATCTAACATTACAGTTGGTTGAAGCCCACCGCCTTGTTTTCGAAGGCAAAAATTAATATAGTTTGTTTTTTAGCCGTTTACCTGAAGTAGGTTTTCATAAAAGTACTGGATGCAGGAGTTGAGTTTAATAAACGTATCTATTCTAGATCTCTGTTTTACTTCTAGTCCAGAGAGTCGTGTCGTCAGCATACTGAACATTCTTTTCATTCTGGATCGATGTTGATAAGTCATTAACATTATATATTTCATAATTAGATGAATTATATTGGTTTTTTGGATCTGGATCGTTATAGGCCACACGAGATTCTTCAGCCTAAAATAGGATTAGATGAGAGGACGGCACAAAGGAAGCAGGCATCCCAGAACAGGAGGTTACAAGGAAACAACAAACCTAGAACAGAAAACTGGATCAGAAAAAAACATGGGGAGTTCAGTAGCAACTGTGTGTGTATACGCTAACTATAGGTGTGCGAATAGTTGGGTCTTTTAGTTCTTGAGGAGTGGGTGGAGAGGGGGTTATGTCATATGAAATAGGGGGGACGACTGGTTTTTGTCCCTACTATTTCAACTATACGTGAGTTTCACTTCAAATTATGTTGAACAGACGTTATCGTATTTTGGTTTCTAGTTTATTTTTGACAAATTTCTTCCATGTTTTTCTTTTATTGTTTTTAAATTTTTATTTAATTCCAGAACATAGGGATTATGTTGAGTAGATCTTGTACTTTAGCCTATTTGAACGTAGGTGGTTATATTTACTGTTATGTAGGCTATAATGGCTTTATTTTAATTTTATGGTTTATCTTATATTAAAATCTTGCTCAATCGTGTTTATAAAAAGTAGCCTTTTTTAACAATATTTTTGAATTTATATGTTTTTGTTGTTGAGCACCAGGCGTACACTGCAAGCACTACCTGGGTTTCCTGCAGTAACCTGGGTTTAGTATTTGTTCTAAATACGACTGTAATTATGTTTTGCGTAATAGGTCACATTTATATATAATTTTGAAACCAAAATAACCTGACAAGAGTAAGCCTATAAAATATTCATATCGACACCCTAAAATAAAATAAATACATTTAGGCCACAACACAAGTATACCTACTACTCAACTTGACTACCCAATTGTCTTCATCACCTAAGCTTGTAGAGGCTATTATTATAATTTGTTTGTAATTCCGTTAATACTGTATATTATTGTATATTGTGGAAAATAAAAATGAACCTGGATTTAAGTGCGACATTAAAATACAAAAATAAAATTTAACAATAAGGTAAACTACTTCAATAACCGAACAAGATTAATATTCGACAATTTCTAGGTGTGCATAGTCAATCTGTACCATGGTTCCTTACAGGGTTACATTTTCATAGATTACTTAATAATTTCGCATCTGTGAAGATGTTGTCCTGTTTATGCCAGTGGCAGTTTTAACATAGTTTAAAACGTTTATTAGAGACAACGGTCCAAAAACCTTTAATAACTTTTGGTTGGATCTCCCGGAATTTGAACACGTGGCCCTCTGAATGTGAAACGTAAGTGCTAACCACCAGACTAGAAGGAAGCATAAATTATTTGTTAAACCCAGCATATCATTAAAACTGTTTTATCTTTACATTAATATTATAAATAAAAGTTTTTTGTATTTACATACGCATGTACACACATAACTTATGAAACCAACAATGGTAAGCAAAGTGAATCATTGGAAATCTTTGTGACTATGCTGGCCTTTTCTACATGGAAGGGGGTTGTTGGAGGGGGAAATCATTAGAGGAGTAAATTACTCGTCATAGAGCTGTGCAGTAATCGATCACGACAAGCCTTTTGAATATGGAACGTCTCATTTGATTATATACGGAAGTATCTTATATTTAATGTTAGGACATAGCATAACACAAACATCAATAGGGTTTCATTGTTTTTTCCTGTATTATTTTTTTATTCCATTGACTATAATCTTTGTTTTATGTTTTAAATCAAAGATTTTAGGTTCTTCAAAGATATCTACTGTGCTTGTGAAAAGTATTAAATGTATATGAATTAAAATAATACATGTTAAGATTACATTTTTGTAATGTTCTTCCTGTTTTAATTTGTATTACCATAATTATCCTTTCAAATTACCTAACACATGAACATATAAGTACAAAAGAACAGTTTAATATCCAATATCCCTACTAACTAATAAAGTCCATATCTTAACACTTTATGCTTTTGGAAAGGTTTGTTTAACTACAGTAACACATTTGTTGTTTGTTTTTGTTCGTATTATATGTGTTTTTAAGCTATCGGATTTTGAATCTGAGGATATATATTTTCCAATGTGTTAAGTGGTTTTGTGATGTCAGTTGTGATTAAGTGCAGTTTTACATTTCAAGTTAGATCACGTTTTAGTTAGTTGATTGAACTTCATATTCAATACAGGCTTTTTTAGACATACTGTACTACTAATTCATTATATTTTTAACAATTAATTATTTTCTAGCTATATCCATATTACAATAATTAATGATAATATTGATCCAAATAGTTATAGAAAAAATTATTGTTTTACCATGTAATCTTTACTTATCATACTAAAATATAAAATGTAATACTAAGTTACCAATAATAATTGTGCTATAATTAGGGTTTAATCAAAGTCTATAGTGCCTTAATCTGTCCAAGTATATTTAGATTCATGTACTAAAAATAATTGTATAGTGTAAGAATTTGTATTTCATTTCTATATTGTTTACAACAATATAATTTTGATTAACAATAAGTATCAATGTCGCAAATGAATCTAACCAATTCCATAAAATAAATAAATATTTTAAACATATATTCAAACAGTCTTAGGGTACATTTGTAAAATGAAAATTTCATCTTGAGAAGGAAAAAAAATATAGTGAAAATAAATTTTATTAAATACGTGATATTGTTAGCACACCATTTTTAAAATGACCAGACCCTTATCACAAAATATTTTTTTAAAATGTTTTTAAGAAAAAAAATGTGTAAACTAAAAATTATATTTTTCTCATACATTTTACTGTTTTACTACTAAACTTTAAGCACCTAATTAACGTCTTAGTATTTTTTCCGTCTTGTGATAGTTTAATTTCACATGTTTTTGTCATAATGATTCATGAAGCGTGAGTTAAAGCATATATATGTTTTTAAATAGAATGTTTTGTTGTCAACATTTTTTGTGTAGTAGAAATAAATCAATAGTTACAGGATCAACATACTGAGATTGGTTTGATCATCATATATTATTACAGACTACGTCAATTCGGAACAGTTCCGCCCCCTGGTACAGTTGGTCACTTCCGGTTACTAAACCAATCGGGAGGCTCCTAGACACTGTGAGAGTGTTTTATTATGACAGATAATGGAACTTAAGGTGAAGATAGAATGTTCTAGCCTGGAGGTCGCCCTACCATATCCCATCTCTTGAGTTTTCTGGATGGCAATGGTACCCTATTGATAGACACCCTCTGGCTAAATAGTCAGTTTCAGTGTTAATCTACAGTTTACAAACTTCAGTGTGCAGCCTGGAGTGGAAGTTTACTTGTGACTGTAAACTGATAAGTGGTAAATAGTCACAGTTCACGAAGAGTGACAGACAATGAATTATTTAATAGCACTGTAAAAGCATTACAGTGATGGATGAAGTCAGGAAAACACATTTTCCATTATCAGGCCGGGGTGACTAGGAAAATTTAACTTGTTTTGAGGAAATGCGTTCTTTAATCTAACACATTTTAAGTTTATGGATATCATGATGGTTGGGTATAATTGTTACAACTCCAGCTATGGACATTTTATCCGTAATTATCTATATTATTTATGGTAGGCCTGTTTATAGCCATTTATTGTATTGATTAATTATGTATTATTATTATTATTATTGTTATTCATTATTAAGACACCAATCGTCAAGATATCGCGTGGATATGATGAAGCGAATGAGTATAGATAAACGAGTGTAGTCATTGTTACTAACGAAGGTCGACTGTTTGTCAGAAAGAGTTATTTATTAATAGCCCAATAGCCAGGAAAAGTAAGGGACCTACAGCTTTACGTAGAATCCAAACCACGTAGTGTTGGTCTGATTTTCAGCTTACTGACAAGTCTGACATTCAGTTCTCTTCTCTACACAACACCCGAACCTTGAATACCATAAAGATGGACACCCCAGACCTTTCTAGTATTGTCCACGTCGATAGCTACCATTGAACGGACGCCGTCTCGGTATTGAGAGGACCGAGCATAAAGCCTATTGTCTACAATCTCCTCATAACTTTATCCCTAAGTATCTGGGTTACAGCACTACGCCACCAGTGACGACTCAAAAGATAACTTAACCTTTGTTTAGTAATGTTTAAAAGATTCTTAAATGTTATATTTTTATGTATAACTTTATTATTATATCTTCTTATTTAGTGAAACATATGTTTTAATATATCTTGAAATCGTAATTAACGTGACCATTCAGAAATTTATCATGATGTAAAAATAAATAATTTTCCTCGTTACATTCTCAATCTTACATGGTTTATAAACTCTGAAATTATTTACATATTTATTCATTAACTTAATTTAGTTATAAATATTATTTATTTTGTGTTTTTTCATTTACTATGTATGATTTACTATCTTTAAAGAATATAACACAGCTCTTTACGAGATTTTACTTAATGTTTTCATAAAATTATTGCACACTATTAACATTTAATATTTATTTTTTAAACAATATACAGTTTGTATTTAATCTAACCTCACCATTTAGAGCACCCCTGTGAAAATAATGTTCAAGGCAAAGCCAATCAATGACACGGTCTTTGGCAGACGAAAGGGCGGTATTAGGGGAGGGTTAAGCAAAAGTCATTACGCGAGTAAATTACTCGGTCTGGAGTCAAGGAGTAATCGATTACGAGGACCTATTCACCGAGGGTTGTCCGGTTCCAAATAATCCCTCAGCGGTGGTGGAACAAAATGTCGGTCATGGGACTATTGAGTAAACATATGTCATTGAATAAAGACTGGTCCTTTCCATGAAAGACCTTGAAAATATTATATTTACTATGCATTGTATTTATTATTGAATTAAATTGTTTTAATGTTCACATTTTCGAATAGTAGTGTTAAAAGCTTAAACAAATATTTCATTATTTAAGTTGCTACAAATAAACATACATAATAAATATAAACATAACATTTGTTTTTTATACAAATATTACATATGAACATGTGCATAAAAATGTATTAATCAGTAAGAGCATGTATACCTTAAACAGATTTATTTGTATTACATAACAAGGGAAT
>JAQJVL010005085.1:0-38381 GCA_035578905.1 Stictocephala bisonia
AAGTAGAGCTTTTTTCAAAAATCCTGTTTAAAGAACGATATCCAGTATTTGGTTACATATTTTTAAAGTTAAATAACATCATATTTTTTTATAATCCCCAATGTCAAGCTGAATATTTTTGCACTTACAATCCAGAATCATGAAATAAACACGTACTATTTACCAAAGTTAAATAGAGTTCCATACACTAACATCCTGTATCGCATATGGAATACACAGAAAAGCAACCTCACATATTCGAAATCCCAAAAAATTATAAACGTTAGATATTATTTAATATACAATTATACATTTAAATTGTAAAATATCACTAGACAACTACTTTTATTTTTTAACTATACCATAAACTGTCCAAGAACGTATCATATTATGGTAATTATATACTAGTTAACCTTTGTATAAGATATAGTATAGACATTACATGGATATGATACATGGTCATATGACAAATTATGGTTTTAAAATTATTATATTACAGTTTGTTAAGTATGGTTTGTGTTTACTTACAAATATTAATTTATTCATAACAATATACCTTTTTACAAGCACAAAATCTGCAGTTTGATCATAACACGACATCTTAGTGGTAGTTGTTGATGAGTAACTACGGGATAACTCTGCAAGGACGTAATGAAAAGGTGAGGTATCATCATTATAGCGAGACCTTAAATCTCCACAAAAGCACCGAGGGGAGTCGTTTTGTCTTAGCTCAGTTTGTGCTTAGGTAATTTATATTTATGGTTATTGTACATTTAATATGATTAAATCTCAATTTTTACTTACAGTTAAAACATTTATTGTTCTACACTAAACCGTTATAAGTTACATGACATCGTCTTAAATGTTAGTGTATTACACTAAGGTAACAATTAAATATTTTAACTACAATTTTGAATTTGAAATTCTACCAAAAGACCTAATCATTATTTTAATAAATATTGAAGGTAGTGGGGTCTATTTATTTTATTTATTATGTCTAATACGTATAAATGCTATAAATTAGAGGGGATAAATTAATACTCCAATATGTTTCTTTATTGACAGTACTTATTATTGTTTTATGAATCAAGTTTTAGTAATATTTATTTTTATAGTGTTATGTATGATTACAAAATTAGTTCTTGTATAGTAAATATCCATCCCTGCCGTTTCATTTTGTAACTAGCTGGCATTGTTAATGCGTCAAGTATTCAGTAAATCTGAAATAAATTTGAATTAGCGAACACAGTATAGTGTACACTATTTGTAAAGCTTATATTCAAGATAATAAAACACCAAATGGAATATTTTCAGTTAAGTTCTAACAATGTTCATAGACATTTTTAGATAATAGTATCAAACAATTATTAAGATCTAGTCTTAAACTTCCCATTTAAGATCTTTTCCGTTAACTCTAAATAGATATCGTGTATGAATATGACGCTAAAAGTATCGATATGTAAATGTTACACAACCAACAAACTTCATAAACATAGTTGATAGATTGATAAATGTTTAATAAATATCACTAATACACGAAAAAATACAGTTGTTCGCTTAAATTAAAAATTTCAGTGACTGCCAAGTTCCATAGGACCCTATTGAAAATTATTTTTTTCGCTTCTAGGTATTGTACGTACATTTGAAGTATATTATCCTCTAACTCTTTAAATATAAAAAAAATAACACAAAATTTATACATTACTAAAGGAAGGGGTGACTGAAGCACTGCTGTTTGGACAAACATCTGCCATGATAAACAATTAATTTAGAGAAAAACATACCTAACAACACGTCAAAATTACGTAAAATACCTATATAGGGTTAAATCACTACCACTACTTTTTTAAACGCAATTACGATTAGGTTAGGTTAGGTGGCTACTAATGTTGATCATAAGTTGGTAAATCCAATGATTGACTTACCGCCGAATGTGCTCTCCTTGTGTAAGTTCTTCGAAAGCGATAAGATAAGGCCAGTGACATCGGATTCCTAGCGGATAAGGAATAATATATTGGACGTATAAATGATTGGGGAACAGTTCTTACAGCAATATAATGTTTATCAAGCGGTAGTGAAAGAATTAACGGAAAACATACCCCATTTTCATGATAACGCTTTATACAAATATAATATGGTTACACAAATAAATTACATATGTGCTAAGTTTAATTACGTTTTTTGAAAAAGGAAATATTATAATTACCATAAGTGATATCAGTAATCGTGACGAGGCCTACTTTATCTCCCTGTTTCATCATTAAAAGAGGCAGACAAAAGCTGTTACTTAATCAATTCGGTTAGGTTCAAGTCTCTGAATATAAACGTGGTTTTATTTGCATCAAATAGTAGGAGATTGTTTATCGTTTATTAAAAAACATAAGTTAATATGCTATTGGTAATATAAAGTAAGTAAAATATCATATGACCAATGATCAAAGTTGTTACAATTGTTGCAGCTTATTTTTCGTTTAGTACTTTTTAGTTTTGATCCACATATAAAACTGAAATAATAATACTAAAACAATAAAGGAGGGCAATAACAGTTCAATTTGGTAAGGTCTTTTGAATCAGTAAAAGAACAATTGAATATTTTTAAAATATAAATTGTATATTGCCAGTATATTTTATATTCTATTATGTTAGAAAAATATTTGACACTACCATAACAACACCATAAAATAATATTTAGTAAAATGGCCTCATAGAATTGTATTTTTTTTAAAGCCAACATGTTAGGGTAAAAGGATTCTGATACATTTACCGATGTATTTAGAAGTATAAGATAATCTGTCGTTTCAAGAAAGAATTGAATGCATTTTTAATAAAATAATTCTTGTATGATACATTAGTTTTCCACCGGACCTTAGCTAAGAGACATACTATTATTTGAGGAAGAGTGTATAGAACTTAAAGTATTAGTAATTTGTATCCCCTTTTTATTGTATTTTAAGTTGTAATGTAATAAATATGGATTACCTGTGGACAATATTTATACCTAGTATGTAAATTTACAATTAAATATCACTTAACTTGGTATTTTTTGTATTACTTTTTTACTCACTTTCTTTTTAATTCTCTACAGTTTTGAATTTTTATGACTATAAAAACTTTTTTAAGATCCTTCCTGTGCGTAGAATATGTTAGTATTTTTTTCAGATTAATGCACTTCATGAATGGGAAAACAAGGATGCCAGTTGCATCTTAAGGCTATAGATTACAGTCCCTAAAGTCATGTCATCTAAGAATATAAAATTCAATACAACCAAATATGAACAGACGTTGTTGGTTGTTGCCAAATATGAACTTTGGCAGTTTTTAAGGTTACCCTAACTTACCTTTAAAAATTACTTGAAACTGCATGATAAATAAAAAATTGTCAGGATACCTCTTCATACCCATATCACATAACTACAACGCATGTGACAGAAGAATAGTAAGCCTTAGTGTCTCGGGCTGAGAGAGTTGAAGGTTAAATTTTCAAAGAAAGGGGTTAAATAGCCATTAAATGTTTGGAAATTTAAAGACCATTAACGAAATCAATTTATTTTCGACTATTTTTTAATAAAGAATCTAACAATCCATTTTATAACATCATAATCCACCTTTCCATAGGGAACAACAATAAAAGTATGTTCAAAAAAGATCAACTTTGGATTGATGTGAACACAAAGTCAGCTAATGTATCCCTTCGTCGAACTGTAGATCCAGTAATGTTGTATGGAAAGTAATACGGATTCTTCGTCCACGTAAAAGAATCGACCCCTGTATTTCTTGGACTCAGAGGAATTAGATTAAGAGCTTTACAGTAGAGTCAACATCTGATCGCAAGAATAAGTGATTTGTGGTTTAATTAATATCACGTGAAATTTGACACTTTTGGCAAAAACCTTAATCTTAACCTTACTACCAGTCATAAATACGTATTACACAAAAATCACAGTTCCTAAGTTGGATATTATTGAAATAATAAAATATCATGCAACGTTTCATATCCTGCAATGTAATAATTCAACAATTACTCTGATAGTTAAACAAGATATTCATATATTTATCTATGTATGTTGGTAAGTTACAAAAAGCAGCATTGTATTATGTATGTTTATATTCCGTTTTTATAACAGATATTTTGTAATTTATTTCAGAATAAGGAGTTTATAAACTAAGTTTAATATGTTCATTTTCACACTAACTTATTCTAGTCAACATCTATTTACAGTCAAAATAAACAAGTAATTAAAACATAATATTACGGTATAATATTGCATAACTCAAACATTTAAGACTTATTATTTCGGTTTGGAAACGACAGTAAACTCACGTGATCAATGGTATTGGAAAAGTTTGTGTTTGTCAAGCTTTGCAGACTTATCTTACTACGAACTTATATGGATGATGATGGACGAAGATTTGCTTTAGCTTCGCTGTATTGTAACTTCTAATCGTAAAACACCTTATAACTAAACAATGTTATCTATTAACTATATAATCTAGAGCTACATTATGTATTTCAATTCAATAATCAAAGTAAACCTTTAAAAAAATCTTTATCAAGGTTATTACATATTCGCTTTTAAAGACCTCGTTTTAAAGGTCACAATTTTCATAAGGAAATACTTAAAAAGAGTTCTTTACTGCGATAGTTTGTAGCGATGGTGAAGTAGATTACTTTAAGTAAAATGTAACACGTGATACCAAGTAAATGGCCTTAATTAAGGCAACATTTTATACTGATGTGATTATTTAAAGAATATACATGCCTATAAATAACATATAAGTCTTAACATAGGAAAACAATATTTTTAATGGTACGTATAAAAAAACACACACTAAAAGTTAGGTGCTAAGCAACAACTTAATCCGAGGAGATGGGATATCTATTACTTTTTGTTGGCACCATGAAATTTCACTGGGAATGCAAGGTGGAGTCTATATTTATTAAAAGTTTATTAAATACTGTCTCGGGAATCTTAAATATAATAATGCTGAAAATGCAGATACAAAATAGACTGTAATTATTAGCATAAAGTAACAATGGAAGTTTTAAAAAAGGAATCTTCAACAATAAGTGCAGGTATACATGAAAAAATTTTCAGTAACAAATATTAATAAACCATTATAGATCATGTATAGTTAAATTTTATGTTTTTAAATTTTTTGTATTTTTTTTATGTAAAAAACTGTTTGAAATTAAAATATTAGAATTATCATTAGTAGTTAATGAAAAATAATCAACTAAGTATAAATCGAAACATTGTATAGATAACTTCTAATAGCCAAATTAGATTCATCTTAGTAACATCAAAGTAAATTTAATGAAAATGTATATTTACGGAGTTATATACATGACTAAATGTATATGGATAAAAAAGTAATACACTATTTCATAATATGAATGTACTTAAATAAGTACATTACTATTATAAAATAGTGTATTACTTTTTTTTAGACAACAGTAGATTACCATCAGAGGAACCATTACAGTAATAAAAACCCGCAAATACTGCTGACTATAGGGGTAAATGAGTTTTAATTCCCGACATAATCTGTTAAAGTTCAACGTATACCATAGAAAGTGGGAAACTACAGTAAAATCAAAAGTGATGTCATTACTAATAGTTTTTTTACACGATAACTGGCAATGAAGCTATCAGAAGGTGTTTTAACTATGTTAATTTTAATGTTGTTACCACATAATTAGAATGTTACACAAGATTTAATAATAGAAAACAATCAAAGATGCCATAGAAATGTGTTTCAAGAATAAGTGATGGGGCAGCCGTTTTGGAAATGGATATCAATAATGTCTAATTATCAAACTGCATATTTTACTGATAACCCAGCTAACGTCTAAAAAAATCAATAAATTAGTTTATTGTCTTAAGACTATCCATAAAACTGTAATGATGAGGAGAGGTAAGATATTGACCTTTCCTAAGTAAGAAATAGGAAACAACTTTCTGAAATAGTTTAGGAATACCATCAATAACGGATGTAAGTGAGAAGCTGATAGTGGAAATTGTAATTGGTAACAACTGCTGTCTTTCAACAAGTTTACATTCCAGGTGCAATTGTTTCAGAGAAACATTTGAGGAATAAGTAAGATATTCTATCATTGTTGCAGTATGTATGAATCTTCAGGTTATGGATGATCTAAAGTACATTCTTTGATTTGAATGTAGAAACATGAACAGATGATAACACCCCTTCAAAATAATATTAACGTTTTGAGGGCTCAGACATTTTCAAATAATCAAAATAATGATAAACTTTACATAATCAGAATTCTTAAAATATCGAACATACTTCCTTGGGGTCTTTCTTATTAGTAATATCAGCAGTAAAATCTGTAAAATTAAAGAAAAAACTTATTTTATGACTATTAATAAGTATATTTAGAATACATCATGTTATTAAGTGTGAGTTATCTTATAGATACGTAGAATTAATGTAACAGTGATACTTATAATGCTTAATTATATAAAATGTAACATACAATGGATTGAGTCCAATACCATTGCGGACTCTGAATTTCCAACTATGAGTTATCCAATCGTGGTGTAGAGGACGTATATAAAGAGATAATTCTAGGACTAAAAGGTGTCTACATATGGAAAGTATTATTATTTATTGGTTCAACGGTTCCACCATTTTTACAAAACTTATAAAATCATTAATACAATCATTAACATAATTATAGTACAATAATACAATCAAAACAGTCAAGATGGCACCAAGTAACATTTGCATTTCGAGTTCGTCAATGACTTACATAACTACAAAAAACAGCAATATATTTAAATCAAAATACAGTAAGTACTAGCAAGCTTGTGTGTATATATAAACAAAACAGACTAACAATACAATAATGGAGTCTCTAAGCAACGTAACAGGAATAAAATTAATAATTCATAAAACAACAATAACAATAATAATGTCTAATAACATAGCAAAAGAAAAATATAGTGATGTCGTGTTGTGTGATCTCAATAAATGTAAGTGTATGAAATAAATTAATTACTGTGCATATGAGGGAAGTCAATGCCCACTTGTGCAAGATACTTCTTGCGTAGTGACTTTGGACTTTCACTGAAGAAATCAATAAATGTGGCTTCACTCCCAAACCTCAAGAGTCTAGTGATACCATGGTTGGCGGCATAAGTCGTTGGCGGAAATATTCTCATGAAAAGTTGACTTTGACCCTGTGCCTCTGGGGATTGAAATGTCGATATCAGACAACAGTGAGAGATAGTCCAAGATTTCATTTACCAGTTTATGCAGGAAGAGGAGATCCATGTACTTCCTTCTCACATGAGGAGGCTGCAAACCATATATCTCACCGACCTCCGCTACAGGGGTATCCAGATAATTAATTGTAACCAAGTTTCATTCCTAGAATTATCAATAGGCGCAATTGTAACCTGTTGATAAGCCCAATGTGCCCTGCCTTATAGGGCGACCAAATTGTTGAGCAGTACTCCAGCAAGGGGCGCACAAGGGCCTTATACAAGACAACGAGTGTATGAGGAGATTTGAAATCTTGACTTGCTCTAATTATGAAATCAAGCAGAGAAGAGGCCTTAGAAGAAATATACATGAGGTGTTCATATGTGCTGAGGGAAGGTGTCATAATGACACCAAGATCTCTTATTTTCTCCACCACCCGAAGCAGTGATCCACTGATGTGGTAATCGAAGGTTTTGGCTGTAGTGTTACGAGTAAAATAAATTACAAAATATTTTGATACATTTAGCTCCATGGCGTATGAACTGCACCATTGATTAATTCCATCGAGAGAAAGTTGAAGGTCCTCACGATCCTGTAGAGAAGACACCATGTTAAAAATCTTGATATCATCGGCGAAGAGTAGCGACTTGCAAGGAATTACACTGGTTATGTCATGAATGAATAACAAAAAAAGCAGTGGGCCCAAGTGTGATCCCTGTCGTACACAAGATATTGCGGGAAAAGGTTGAGATATGCCACCGTCACACTTAACGATCAAAGAACGAGCAGTTAAGTAGCTCTTCAACCATTGCAGAAGGGATCCCCATATTCCATAACCCTCAAGCTTAGCGATGAGTAGGCTGTGATTAATCTTGTCGAAGGCTTTGCTCAAGTCCAGGTACACACAGTCCACTTGAGCAGAATAAACAAAGCTCTTCATAATATACTCCTGGAGCACCATCAAATTAGTGGCAGTAGAGCGACTTCTCAGAAACCCATGCTGCTCCGGGCAGATGTAACTTTTCAGGTGGAAGTTTATATGATCAAGAATCACACTTTCAAAGATCTTAGCTATAGCAGATTGGATTACTATGGGGTGGTAATTTCGTACATCCCATCTATTTCCAGACTTGAAGATGGGGACGACAAAGCTTTGTTTCGATATCGATGGGAAAATGCCAGATGTAAGGAGGCACGTGAACAGAAATGTCAGATGAACTGCAATAACGGGAGCACAAAACTTCAGAACACTAGGTGGTATATCATCCGGTCCAGCACCCTTTCTCGCATCAAGTGAATCCAGCCTCTGATGTACATCTGGGACAGTTATATGGCAGTAAGACAACGTTTGGTTCATGCCAAAGTCAAACTTAGGGATGGGGACGACTAAGTCGCTGAATACTGATGCAAAATAATCAGCAAAGAGTTCGCATTTACCTGAGGGCTCATTTTCCTTCCTATCATCAAAGGACAGCTGTACAGACAGACCAGGATAGCTCTTGAGAGAGCCAATGTGGGATCAGAAAGACTTAATGTTCAATGGTATATCGTTTTCGACCATACTAATGTATAGCACAGACGAGTAAGAGCCTTACATTCTCTTCTGACTCGGCGGAAATTCTCAAGGTCATCTTGTGCCAGTGATATCTTGTAGATTCTGTGTAATTGCTTCTTTTTAATGACCAATTGTTTTAATTCACTTTAGAACCATTTTGGGAACCTAGATTTACCAGCCATCCTGATTGGAGTATTTGTTCTAATTAACGAGACCAAGTAGTCACTGAAATAGTTGAAGGCCTTTTCTGGGTCTTTTAGATCATCCGATGTAGAGTAACAGAGAGCCTGAATACCCTCAAACACTGTGTCCAAGTCACATCTACGGAAATCCAACATTGTACTTCGGTTTTCATCGGTAGACGAATGCAGTACCTCCACCACAAAATGCAAAGCCGGTGGTGCCTATCCTCATCGAACAATATATCCTGCGCATGGTCGGTTTTTGAAGTTTGAACAAATGAGAATATGAGATCAAGGCTACTCTGTAGTTTAGCACTTCATTTACTTGCTTCAAATTATATGTACAAGAAAGCTCAAGAAGACAACACGACGAGTTTGAGGCATTAGTGGCATCCAAGTGTGTCCAATCTGTGTCAGGCTGATTAAAATCACCCATCAGTATAACCTCGGCAGGCAATATCAGAGAACCAAGGATCTCATCCACAGCATCCCTAAAACCTAGGTCTATTAAGCTGGGTTGGTTTGGAGGAATATACACAACGCCAAGAACTATTGTGGAAGATGAAAACTTACACAAGACAGATAGAAATTCAATATCACTCACATTGGTAGGAACTCTAGTACAAGATATGCAATTTCGAATGGCTACGAGAACTCCACCCCCATTAGTCTTGGAGCTAGTTTGTTGGGATCTATCACACTTAAAAATGTGGAACCCAAGAAAGACCAAGCTCAGCATCATGCAAGTCAGGAGTAAGGTTGATTTCAACCAGTGATATGATATCGTAAGGTGACGTACTTACAGCTAGAGATAATGGATTCAATTTAGTCCTTAAACCATTTACATTCTGAAATTAGCAAGAAACAGATAAGGGGGAACCATTGAACCTTACACGTTTTTTGAACTCTTGACAATTTTGGGAACATTGTTCAAATATTTAATAGTAAGATCAGATTCACCACGAGATTTCCTGTCCTCAAGCTCAGCTATCACTGATTTAAGGTGTTTCTGTTCTCGAGGAGTGCGATCCCTTGCGATCTTGACAGCAGAGAAAGCTTGATCCAGTGTTGACACGGCATCAATTGAAAAATTTGAAAAAAAAATTCAAAAGTATTCTTAAGTAAACAGTTTGAAGTTATTTACTTACTTCCGATATATTATTGGGAGATTTAGTACAGTACAAATAAAGTCACACAACACAAATTTATTACAATATAAGCACAAAATACACAAATATATTACAATACAAGTACAAAATGCACGAGTATTATGGTGATCAATTTCGGTGAACCACGCTCACTTTCCTCAGACCAGAGGGATTCACAAAAGAATGGAAATGGTGTTCAACAACTAAATTTATAGGCCTATGATCACGTGACCCAATTGGCTGGAATCGTGACTACTGTGACATTATTGGTTAATTCATATTGGCTGTTACTTCTATCCTTTTATTCGCTGAAAATACATTATTAAAAACTATTTTGGAATCAAAATTAACCTGTTCATTCATTAAATTATCACGATCCTTACATTTTTCTTTAAAAATATATAACTTCCCAAGCATTCATAATACGACCCTTCTAACAAACTTTTAGAATATCTACATTTTAATCTATTTTATTCAAACTGTGGGTACAATTCAGAAGGTATTTAGCTACATTAGATATTTCAGGTTTCCTATTTTTGAAAGCAGAGACATGGTTTTTATACCTTTTGCTAAAGATTTAGTTTCACTAAGATTTAGTGAAACAGGATATTGAAGCCTAGTTTTCTGCTTGCGGATTGGAGTCAAGTTTAACCACTAAACATTGTTATTTGTCATCAAACCACGTGTCATATAATAATTGCGTAGTTAATAAAAGAGAACTAAGTTTCTACCTTTGATCCTACAATAATTCGTAAGGTAAAATTAAGCTTTAAAATGTATTTACTGTCCGTATATTGTTTTTATTTAACTTAGATACCACACATGTGTTATCAAATAATATTATTACTAATTGCACCATTGTTATATAGAGATTTATTGATTATCAAGAAAAATGTTTGCCAGAATTTTTAATAAATTCTGTCATTATCATTTCCTGATGGTAAATAAAATATCTGTTAAGTTTGAGGATGTTTTAATTTATCCCGTGATATAAGGGCTAAGGAGTTTTCCATTACACCCAACCAGGAGACCAACGGCTCATGAAGGTATCATTCAAACCACGACCAGTGACCGTGCAGGTGAGCTGTCTTCAAGGATGCTTGCTGCTTATAGCAATGACAAATACGTTTTGTCGTAAATAAGGGTCTTAATAACATTGCTTTAATAACTATCACTGAGTAAGGTAAGCCTTTGAGCTCATAATTCACCCACTTAAAAGAAATAAAAGCTTAGTTTGTTACCACTATAACTATTAAAGGAAAAATATTTTACTATTATTCAATCCAGAAAATAAACTACGTTATTTCCTTAATGTATAGATTTACACAATAATAAATTAATTAGTCTATATAAGTTAAAAAGATTAATTGTTTTATAAAAACTTTCAAGTTTGCTTATTTTGACACAATAGAAATTATACCATATCGTAATAAACAAAGTATTGTAATTTCCTTATTATATAAGTTACCATGTGGTTAATTAATAGTGTACAGTTTTAGCTAAACATCAATGATATCTATGCGTAATTGTATTAATTTTTTTAATGAGAGGCCAATCTCCTCCTTAACCTTATTCCGCCAATTCCTCATAGACTATTGATCTGTGCGAGGAACTTATTCGTTCAGAGTAAGGGGGCGAACTGGTACAGTAGAAGGTGAATATTACTTATAAATCTTCCAGTTTAGGATTTTGAACCAGCCTACCTCTAACCCAAGCTCAAAGTCCTTACGCCTTAGGCCGCTCGGCCATCAGCGCTATCTCTAACCCAAGCTCAAATTTCTTACGCCTTAGGTCACTCGGCCACCAGCTTACCCAAAACATCATATCAGAGGCAACTAGGCCAATCTTCTTAACCTTACTCTGCCAATTCTTCAGACTATAGATATGTGCGAGGAACTTATTCAGACAGAGTAAGGGGGCGAACCAGAACAGTACAAGGTGAATATTACTGCTATATCTTCCAGTTTAGGATTTCGAACCAGCCTAACTCTAACCCAAGCTCAAAGTCCTCTCTCTCTCTCTCTCTCTCTCTCTCTCTCTCTCTCTCTCTCTCTCTCTCTCTCTCTCTCTCTCTCTCTCTCTCTCTCTCTCTCTCTCTCTCTCTCTCTCTCTCTCTCTCTCTCTCTCTCTCTCTCTCTCTCTCTCTCTCTCTCTCTCTCTCTCTCTCTCTCTCTCTCTCTCTCTCTCTCTCTCTCTCTCTCTCTCTCTCACACACACACACACACACACACGCACACACGCGCGCACACACACACACACACACACACACGCATGCACGCACGCACGCACGCACGCACGCACGCACCACCGTACGTGTATAATTTATAACGTATTTGACACATAACGTGCAACGTTATGTATAAGGTTTAACTTATCACTGTTCATTTATCATATCATTTCAAATGACTCACTAGATCTTCATTCTTCTTACCCACCCGCCCACCCATACACGTACAATGACATTGACCCATACACGTATAGTGATATTGACCCACCCACTCTC
Source organism: Stictocephala bisonia (assembly GCA_035578905.1). Taxonomy (NCBI): domain Eukaryota; kingdom Metazoa; phylum Arthropoda; class Insecta; order Hemiptera; family Membracidae; genus Stictocephala; species Stictocephala bisonia. The sequence goes on from JAQJVL010005085.1 coordinate 12,595, forward strand.
TCATAAACGTACAGTGATAATAGACCCACTCACCCCTCATACACGTACAATGACATTGACCCACCCACCCACCCATACACGTACAGTGGTGGGTTAATACCACCAATACCACAGCACGTGTCTGGGTGGGTGGGTGGTTCAATACCACAGTGCGTGTATAGGTGGGCGGGTGGGCCAATACCACTGTACGTGTATGGTTGGGTGGGTGGGTCAATACCGCTGCATGTGTATGGTTAGGTGGGTGGGTCAATACCACTGCATGTGTATGGGTGGGTGGGTTCTCTGTGTGACAAATACTTAGTGTAGGGTACACAGAGTATTACAGAGGTGTAAAACAGTGGGTACCTACCCACCTAAAATTCTATATTTCCCAATTCAACTATATAAAAGTGACTTGACTTTAAAATTAGAACAATTTTAAGTTGACAAAATGAAGAAACGTAATTGTCAACGTTCTTACCACTAAACGTTTATGGGTGGGTGGGTGGGTCATTACCACTGTACGTGTATGGGTAGGTGGGTCGGTCATTACCACTGTACGTGTATGGGTGGGCGGGTGGGTCATTACCACTGTACGTGTATGGGTGGGTGGGTGGGTCATTACCACTGTACGTGTATGGGTAGGCGGGTGGGTCATTACCACTGTACGTGTATGGGTGGGCGGGTGGATCATCACCACTGTACGTGTATGGGTAGGCGGGTGGGTCATTACCCCTGTTAGCCCAGTCAATAAAGGTAAAAAAATTCCCTTTGTCGCAACTAATTAGGGGAAAGCTGAATTTTTGCAGGGTGTTAGTATACAAGGCAACCAATAAAAAATGACAAAGTCCCGACCCCCACCACTCTTGCTTTCCCCCCAACCCCCTCCCAAACATCGCAAGAGCAGTACTTTGGTTAAATACTCATAGCTTGAAAACTAATAAAGTTACAGACGTGATTCTTTTTTTATATTACACCTAACAATATGACAAACAAATTATGTATTCAAAATTTTTATTTGTATAGCTTAGTTTAACCGTAATACTGATATATGTGCAAAAAAATGCCTCTGCTAATTACAAAAACTTACTTTAACCAATTATATCATTTTATCCTTGCATTGTGGAAAGAAACGTCTTCAACAAAACTTATAGATAATTTAATTGCCTTCAATATGATGGGTCTAGTCAAGCTATTTATTGACGTAGTTGCTTTATAGAGAGCGATTAAACAGTAGCGGACACTGCACCGCCGGCGCGGTGCCGCTTCTAGCGCATGGAGACATCCATCAGGCGCTTGGATGTCTCCATGCGTCGGACTGCATGTTGTAACTTGTTCGTAGACAGTCCTTAGTACGTATCTTGTTGAATACTGTTTCTGGAATTAAGACGAGATCCATAAATTACTTGCCAATGTCGATTTAATAAAGGTACATTCTACATGTAGGCCAAATTATACTAGACCTAGCAACATTAAAGCAGCATTAAAAGCGCAAAATGCAGAACCTTCTACACCGCAGCACTTTCTCAGAAAATTAGACAACACATTTGATTTCAATCATGATTGTTTGTTATGCGGAGAACGTGCGGTTTTTGACGCTAAACTTCCATAACTTATAAGTACCGAAACAGAATTCACGAGGTTTCAACTAATGAAATAAAGCAAATGCTCCTCAATGCTTGTGATGTTAGGAGTGATGATTGGGCCTGTAAAGTTAAGTCTAGGCTTTTAGATGTTATTGATTTAGTTGCCGCTGAAGCCCGTTACCATGGGCAATGTTATAAGAACTTTTGTAAACCTAAAAGTAGTGAACAAAAGGTAGGACGGCCATTAACAGCAAAACTTGTAGAATTTTTCAAAGATAGGCTAGTTGTGCATAATTTATCTGGAAAGAAAAATATTTAAGGTATGTCACATACTAGTCACAAAGTTTTAGATTCTTGGTACAAAAACAGAGAAACCAGTTCTGAAGAAGAACGCAAAAGTTCTTCTTCAGACGCCGTACAGTTGTTAGAACAGCGGTAGAAATTGTTAGGGAAGACATCCAAAAAATGAATTATGACTGTGGTAATTATTCAAGTGAAAGGAAGTAAGTACCATATCAAATGATTTGATTCCTGAAACATTGGTACTTTTTACGTCTACAGTGACCAAAAAACGAACTGAGAACTCGAGCTCTGACATAAGTAGAAAACGTGCTGTAATAAACCATTCAATAATGTCCGCTGTAAGACCAAGGTCCTTCCTATCGTCAATACAAACTTCTTTGTCTCTATATTTAAATAGAATGTATGGGTCAAAACATTTGATTGAGGTACTTTCTGCGCTGGGAGTATGTTCCTCATACTATGAAAGTGGCAGATATATAAGGTCTTTAATCACGCATGGCCCCCCAGTCATAGAATCTGATTCCTTTACACAATACGTTTTCGACAACTCTGATGTTAACGTAAGATCGTTAGATGGTTTGAACACATTTAATGCGATGGGAGGAATTGCATGCATCACTCCATCGTCACATGTCTCTATCACCTCAGAAGTACCTAGATTAGTTGATGGATCATTTAAGGTTGCAGGAGAAACCCGTAAACGGTCGTATATTAAGCGAAAAACCAGTGGCTTAGCTCGTATTGTTATGGAAGACTTCTCAGGTGCCATATCGTTGAGGAAAATAACTGCAAACACAGTATCCTTCATTCATACACTTAATCTGTTATGGGTCAGCGGATGTAACATCCAACCAGGCTGGAATGGTTTTATGAGTGTCTCAACTAGAAAATTAAAATGGCAGGACACTTCATACATCATGGCTATTCCTTTTATAGACATTGATCTAAATAGCCCATCTTCAGTATATACAGCATTGTGTTTTGTAGCTGAACAGTGTAGCAAGAACAAGGAACCATACATTGAGACCTTTGATCAGCCACTATTCTTAAAAGCAATGGAAATCGTTGCTGGCTCTGAAGATCATTCTGATTTGTCAAGGATTGTTGTAAAGTTGGGAGATTTCCATTTGTTTATGTCGTACTTGGGATACATTGGTCGTATAATGGAAGGTAGTGGAATAGAGTCATTGTGGGAGACTGTCTATGGTAAGGCAACGGTGAAACACATGCTTACTGGACATGCCTTCGCTAGAGCTGTGAGAGCATACAGTACATAATTAACCTATGCTGCTATTGTTGAACAAGTGACAGAAGATGAAGAGGTACGTTCAAGTGTGTTTTGTAACGAGGTTTAAACAGTTTATGACCAACATTCTCACTGTGATATTACTCAAGCAACTGCGTGTGATGACAAAGCCATTCAATCAGCCTTGGCAAAGCTGACAGACCTCATCAATTTAAAGAAGTCTGAGAGTAGAACATCAAAGCTCTGGCTAAATCTAATTCAGCAAATCGACCTAATGCTAAATTTTATTCTAGCAGAGAGAACGGGGAACTGGAAATTTCACCTAGACACTACCACTGATATGCTTCCTTACTTTCATGCTGCAGGACACATTCCTTATGCAAAATCTGCTCAGATGTATGTCCAAGAAATGAAGAAACTCAAATCAAAGCTGACTAAGACAGAGTACGATATCTTTGCGACAAAATGTCTCTTCACTATTAGAAGAAAAGATGAGTTCTGGTGTGGAAATTGGAGTGACATGTGTATAGAGCAATCATTGATGAAATCTTTAAAAACAATAGGAGGTCTAATTCATGGCCGAAGAATAACTGAGAGCACCTTAAATAAATGGGTACTAGGAGCTCCTTCATTCTTATGGAAATAAGAAGCTATAAAAATACTATACTGTTTTTGATATATATAGAAAATACTATCTTGCATTTATTGTATTTATTGTATCACAAAACTAAGATTTTTAAACTAAACAACAGAGCCTAGACAGTGAAATTTGGTTATTTATCAGTGATACAAGTGAACTAAATCTTTATTTTCTTATAGACCCGTAAGTGAAAATTATTATATTGCTGCTGTAAATAACTTAGTACTACGGATACGAGTACACAAATACGAGATACAAGTACGATGCCCCTCAGTGGCGAGTGTCAACGGCGGCAGCGGCACTGCTATGAGCAACGTGGGGGCGGCACAGCGTTATACCCGCTACTGTTTAATCGCTCTCTATGAAGCCATAATTTCAACGGTAAGCAATGTTAGATACATCATTTTAAAGCTAATTAAATTATCTATAAGTTTTGTTGAAGACGTTTCTTTCCACAATGCAAGGATAAAATTATATAATTGGTTAAAGTAAGTTTTTGTAATTAGCAGAGGCATTTTTTTGCATGTATATAAGTATTACGGTTAAACTAAGCTATACAGATAAAAGTTTTAAATACATAATTTGTTTGCCATATTGTTAGGTGTAATATAAAAAAAGAATCACGTCTGTAACTTTATTAGTTTTCGAGCTATGAGTATTTAACCAAAGTACTGCTCTTGCGATGTTTGGGAGGGGGTTGGGGGGAAAGCAAGAGGGGTGGGGGTCGGGACTTTGTCATTTTTTATTGTTTACTTTGTATACTAACATCCTGCAAAAATTCAGCTTTCCCCTAATTAGTTGCGACACAAAACCTTCATTGACTGGGCTATGTAGATGTATGGGTGGGCGGGTGGGTCATTACCACTGTACGAGTATGAGTGGGTGGGTGGGTCATTACCACTGTACGTGTATGGGTGGTCGGGTGGGTCATTACCACTGTACGTGTTTGGGTGGGCGGTCGGGTCATTACCACTGTACGTGTATGGGTGGGCAGGTGGGTCATTACCACTGTACGTGTATGGGTGGGCAGATGGGTCAACACCACTGTACGTGTATGGGTGGGTGGGTGTATTGCTGATGGACCTATTACACGTGAGAAAATGCTCGTGAGCATGCTGGTGGGCAAGCTTGTGGATTTGCTGACTGACCTATTACACGTGATTACATGCCCATGAACGTATTGGTGGGCAAGCATGTGGAATTGCTCACGGACCTATTACACGTGATGACTTGCCGTGGGCAAGATTGTAGGTTAACTGATGGACCTAATACTCGCAAGGATTTGCTCATGGGCAGGCTTGTGAACGTGATGACAGACCTACTACACATGAGGATATGCCAATATTTTTGACTGAGTGAAACTTTTGAAGTCGAATTTGTGGCATTGTATTCTGAAAGCAAAAACCTTTAAAATGAGGTACTACTCGACCTAGGCTTACATTTAAAATGTTCACGACTTCCTCCACGGGATGTCCGTCCGTTAGGCAAAATGACTAAAAAATGTGTCATAACGTAGAAAATAATACCAATGACGAAAAGCTAAAGTTTAAGAGTTCTACACTTTTTTAAAGAATTTATATTAAAGTTGTAAGACTTTTGGAACTTTTTAAATATATATATATACTTAAAAAAGTATATATATATTTCTTAATTTAATTATAACAATTACAAGATGTACGTAAAATGGTTTAAAAAAACTAAAAATTATATATATATATATATATATATATATTTCTTTTTTTTTAATTTTCCTCACTGCAAGAAACTTTATTTATATTCACTTTTTTGTCAAAAAATTAAATATCAACATTTATTCATGTAAAATATAATTGTTTTCATTTAAATTTACATCAAACTGCTATTCTTCATTGGATATACGTCAAAATATAAAAGTATTTTTTACATATAAGTCACGCAAGAATTGCACGTACATCTAAATTGATAAGTTAATTATACATTCAGCTCGTGGTGCTCCTGAATATATAATTAAGGGACCAGTATAAAATTGCTGGATTTTATCAGGTATTTTTTATCACATTTGAGATAATTTACTTTAATGACAAAATATTTTAAACTTACGTTTTGACTGCAACACAATTTGACATTTAAATACACACTAATTATCTGCCGAAATGGAAAAATTAATGGTAAAAAATTGTATGAAATTAATAAGTGGTTTAGATACCCCAAACGGTTTTGTTGTTTTATATTTCATTTTCTTATATTTATTACATAAATTATCATTTCACTTATACTGCGCAGAACCAACACAAGTTAATTACAAACTAACAAATTTATAACATTCGCATTTACTAAATATAATGTCATATCTAAATAATAAATGAAATAGATTTTAATTCATAAGGACTTTTTACAAAAGCATTCTCATAATAATTATGTAACTACATATATTAAGCCACGTTTACACTTTTAATAATATATTTAATTAAACAATATGCATTCGTGATCTACCTGCGCATTTATTAATTGACAAATAATATATAATGTTGTATATGTGTGAAGTTTGACTTGGGAAGTAAAACAATAAGTAATCTTTTATAATTGTTTACATGCATTTATCTGGCAACCAAAGATATATGAATTGATATATTTGACAATCGTACATAAGCTAGTGATTATTAAACTTGTATGAGTATTATTTTCCTTTTAAAGGTTGTCTGTAGCTAATAATAGGTTTTACATACTTCATAACACAGTTTGTAAACAAAATCTGAGATTAACTGCTCAGGCCTGGTAAGTCCAAACCTCAACTTCCAAACTGAAACTAATCACAAGTTTTAGTTCAACCTAATCAAGAAGTTCAGCCTGCTCTCATTTAATTAGTATGTAACAGATATCTTTACTCAAAAATTATAAACACATGTCTCATATACATAAACGTATAGTTTTATGTATACATGCCACTTTACTATTATATATATATATATATGTATATATTAATGTGGCATGGAATAACTGAGCTTCAACCACCTCCCACATATCACTATGTTTAATTTATATCTACATAATTATGAATGCCACTCAAAAAAATTTATCATACGTGGAATATAGAATTTGAAATATAATGTTAACTCTAAACTGTATGTAGTGAAATAGAAAGTCCTACTTTGTGGATAGTTAGCTGTAACATATTTGTGATGATCCATCACAATGAGAATATGGAGAAGAGGTACATAAAAAGGATTATCACTTTTTGAAAAAAAAAATTAACAACTAATAAAGTAAATTATCATTTAAAACTATTTTACTAACATTCAAGAGACAACATATTAAATTAAAACAAAATAAAATAGTTAAATTTTATGTTATATTTATAAAAAAAAAAACATAATACAATCATAACAAACTCATTGGTGTGATTGGGATACTACCAAGACAAGGAACTTCGTTGAAGTCATGTTTTTGTGTATGTCTAAAATATGTAATTATGTTATATCTAATTTACTTACCTTAATTGAATTACGTTAAAAAATCAGGTAGGGAGGTGCGCTTTTAAGTTCTATAAAATGAACAACTTTTTACATTATGGGGCTAAATTAAAATGTACGCAAACAGATAAACTTAGTAGTGTGTTACTAAACACGGTAGTAATAGTAAAGAGTCAATACTAACACTAGTCTTATGAGGACTTAAGGACATATCTAAGCTATTTTCTAACATAAACATGATCAGAGATCATTTAAAAACTATGAAGTGAAATATTTGCTAAGATATGTAACTGCAGATAAATAAACGTTGGTGATAAAAATAACCTATAATTAAAAAGCATTTGATAAAGTTAACAGAGTATAATATAAAGGAAGAAAGAATATATTTCTGTAATAAATAACCAACCATAAATAGTTTAAATCTAGAAAATTTGGGCAAGAATATTTCAAAATTATTTAATTTGTTAGTATATTTTGTTGTTGTTAAGAAGATTGATATTTATAATTTATAGTATAGTCCTAGTTATAGACAGTAAATTAAGTCATTTTATAACTCAAAAATGTTGCCTCACACACAGCCAAATAAATATTTATATTCAGTCCTCAGGGCCTAATTTAGATTATCATAGATCCTAATTGCTTTACTTAACGAAAGAAGGAGTAAATATCACCACAACATCTTTCAGTTTAACTCAGAATGTGAACCAAAGAACCAATGTATCTCTGGCTCATCCTCAATTGTTCATAAACAAAAGATTTATAGAAAATCTTTGTGCTTTATTTCCTTTTATGACTGCTTTTAGGTAATTTATTAAAATATCTTCACATTTAAAGAACTATAACAATCGAGCATGTTTCGAAGCATCTTTGAAAGCATTTTTATTTTAATAGCGTCTAGGATAGGTGTTCAAGATTTGGGTCGAAGGAATGAAGGAGAAAATGAAAAAAATTCAATTTAATGTGGTTTTTGTCGTTTTATATAAATTTTAACGTAACCTTTATGTATTATAATCAGTTTTATTTAGTTAGGATTTGCTTAAATTTCCACAGTACAATTTATATTAGTATTTAGTATAACAATTATTAGTAAAACATATACATTATTTTTGACAAATAATGTTAGTAAACCTGAATAAATCTGATAAAATATGTTCTTTGAAATAAACGTAGGTGAATATTAATATTCCAATAACGATTTAAGACTTTTAAATTTGAGAAAGTAAAAGTGTTAAATAAAAGACAAATAACATATTTTTTATAATTTCTTAAATACCTTGAACAAGAAATAATTCAAATACGTACGTAATATATAGTTATCCTGAATTCATCTTTCTGAAAGCGTTACATTAACCCTTTCAGTGTCTAAGGCAGATAAGAGCTCCTTTTGTTATCGTCATTTGGCGGACATTTCTCAAAGGCTAAACATTTCCTTAATTATTCTTATTTAAGTAGTTTTTTAAATTATTAATAATGATTTAAAATAATTAAAAACTACATTAATCTGAAGAATTTTAAGTTTTAAGACATTTAAATATTTTTATTTAAGACAAGTTAAAATGTGTTTTTTCAGTTAAGACAGTTGAAATATAGTATTTGAACAAATTGAATATAACATATTGTATTCATTATTTATGTTATGTATAATACTTTCGAAGAATAAATAACACTATTGAATAAATTAGATACAGTTAGACACATTAATAAGGTTTATACTAAATGTTTTACATTATTGAGATATATTTCATAAAACAAGACTTGATTATACATTTCTTTACAAATATGATGATATAGCAGTTATATATTCTTGAAAGCCATGTGGTTTGGCTACTACAATTATATTCTGGCGTAATAGTCCAATTTCTAAGATTTTATCTGAATATTACTTGTTCTAAGGTTACCGAGAAATTGATTTAATGCCTAATTCAATTACTAGGGGCCTATTTCCAGAGAGTTATGTTTCAAACAAAAACGTTATACTAATCACAAACTACAATATAATATATTTTGATTTTTTCCCACTATTATTTACTGTATTTTTATTAATATTATTGTTAACATTATGCTCGAATTAATTGGTGTCATCATATTATAACGCTGTTTGTATGATTCCCTAAACTGGAATAATATTGATTTATTAGATTAAACAGTTCTTTGGAAATCCAACAGAAAAGATAAAACATATATCATCCCTATTAGTTTTAGTTGGTGTTTTAATATTGGTGCAAAAGAAACTATAAATGGTGGCATTAAAATAAGGACTTGGAGACATCATAGTAAAGAAATTTTATGGGTTTAAAATATAATAACTAATTTAATGAATAATTATGTTTAATGTATTTTTTTAATTATTGTTCTTAAGTAAATCTATGAGTATAATTCCAGTTTTCTATCAGTAAATGCGTCTAAGAGCCAAAGTAATACCAAGTATACATTTTTATACTACAAAATATACATCTTTACTACAAAAAAAATTTATTTTTTCCACTTTGGAAATATTAGGTTTACACTGTCCTTTCACAAGTTTCCTTAGGTATAAATTACTATGAATTGTTCTCATGCTCAAAACAGTTACATATATGCTTTGTTTTTAGTGACGTTTTGTTAATTTTGAATTACAGTTTAGTAAATTAAAATATCATTATTAATAGTGAATTCAAAATAGAATATTGTTAAGATAGTATGTTCGTACAAGAAAAATTCTTAATTGTTGTTCGTTTCCTTACCTTTATTTATTACCATTTATAAAAATCTGGTAATATTTATGCCCCACTTTTATATTTAGGAAACAAACCTTGTGTTAACTGTATTATCTTCAACTGTTTTCATAAATTCAATTGAACGAAATATATGGATTAGAAACACTGATAATATCCATTGGCCTGTTGAGTTCCCCCCCCCATTCATAAATATGCCTTTAATATTTTAAATAATGTTCAATAAGGGTAATATTATGATTATTATGGACGGTTAATGAAAGATGTTAAATGTAATTTTAATATTTTATATTTAAAAAAACTTTAATCTCAGGATGCTCTCATGTTTTTACACCTCCTTATGACAGATATTTTCATTTGGTTTCATATTATCCCTTTTTATTTTAGAAGAAGTATAATAGAAATGTGATGTTTCATAGTCACGTTAATGAAAAGCTATGGATTATAATAGATTTTATTGAATAGTTTATTACAAATATTAAATAGTTCTAAGTATTTAAATGTGCATTTATATTTATACTTCTAAAGCTACTAAGGAATTCCACCTAACATTATTAAAATATTAGTTAGCTTCATATTTAGTACGAATAAAACTTTGATATTGTAATTTTTAATGCGTAAATGTTTTAATTCGTAATCAAACTAAAACGAAAACTGGGCTATTTTAGTTTAATGACAAAAACATAATCTGAAATATGTTATCAAACATGTGTTTTCAGTTAAAGCCCTTGTAATTTTGCGATACACAAATTTCATATATATGTATTTCCGTCTTATTTTTCAATTTTCTTCCACCACAGAAAATGTTTGATAGAAAGCCTAGAGTGATTCACTTCCCTTTTGTCGATAGTGTTTTACGATGCAATCACATAAGGTTCTACCGAATTCTTTAAAATACAAAGTCAAATCCATCTCATTCTCTTATATTATTACATACATTTTAACACTAATCTTAGTCGGAAATATTATTATTTTCATATCTTAGTAATAAAAATATCAAAGTGATAAACTAACGAAGTTAAAATAGTTATTCATTTGCTTTATATAAGTCTCTGTATAGGACATTTTGAAAACGAGATAGTCAATCAACGATTGTCTTCGTGTGTTAAGAACTTTAGTAATAACAAGAATTCTTTTGATGTTGCTTAATCATAAGTAAGAACATGTAAGTTTTATTTGAAGCAACATGTTTTTTAAAGTAGTGGTTAGCTTTTGTTTGACACCACTTTTTATGCTATATTTTACCTTATATTGAAACGATTTCTATTGTGTAACTAGAAAACTTTAAGATTTTTATAGATTTAAAAAAACAAATTCAAAATAATAAAATAATTGATATGCAGGAATGGATATTTCATAATATATACTACGAATTATTTTTAAATTATGTTTCATAACGTTTTTATAATAACGAATCACCATATTTATAGCAAAAACAAGATATAACTGGAATATTTTATTAAACTTTCTTCTATACAGATAACGTATAAACGTATATTGGTATATTAGTACTGACCCACCCGCCAACCCATACACGTACAGTGGTATTGAACCACCCACCCACCCATACATGTACAGTGGTATTGACCTACCTGCCCCCCTAACACGTACAGTGCTATTGACCCACCCGCCCCCCCATACACGTACAGTAGTGAGGACCAACCCACCCACCCATACACGTACAGTGGTATTAAATACACGTACAGGGTATTGACCCACCCGCCCCCCCATACACGTACAGTAGTGAGGACCAACCCACCCACCCATACACGTACAGTGGTATTAAATACACGTACAGGGTATTGACCCACCCGCTCACCCATACACGTACAGTGGTATTGACCCACCCGCCTGCCCATACACGTACAATGGTATTGACCCACCCACTCACCCATACACGTACAGTGGTATTGACCCACCTGCCCGCCCATACACGTACAGTGGTATTGATTACGTAATCTTGGTAGAGTATCTAAATATTGGTACTATGATTAAGTAATAATATAATTAATCATTTGGGCGAAGTATTACATACAATTTTGTATTGTTCATATTATTTGTGCATTTTCTTTAAAAATAATAATCCTTATATTTTATAAAATAACAACTGGAACTTTTTTATGATTTGATGGTATCAAATTTACAGGAGCAAAGCCTTTGGGCAACCATCGTAAAGTTAAATGGCTTACTTAGCTCTTACTTTCCTCCTTATCCTTTTTTCACCCTATATTTAAAAAATTTAACATTTCATAACATATTTTGTATAAAATATTATAATTTATTTACCCATTTAATTATTCAAAAGGTTTGATAGTTATAAATAATTAGGATATATATGTATTATGATACATGTTTGAGAAATGAACACTGAAACTTATTGAAAATAAAATCCCATTACATTTTCCAATAATGGCAGTTCTAAAGCGATTCCTTGATAAGAATATATGTTATTATTTATGCACTTAGGCTAAAAATATTTTAAAATAATATTTGCATTCAATTTTCTCTTAAACATTAATTTATTTATATGTCATACATATTTTTTTTTTTTTACTATTGGCTTTAGTTGGTTTAAAGATATTCAATAATTGTCAATAACATATTTAAAGAATGTTATGTCTCAAAATATTGTATCAATTTAATAGCGCATGTAATCAGGATTCATTTTATAAATTTAAATTGCCTATAACTCTAAAAAATTTGATATTCTTTACATAGAAAAAAATATTTTAATTTACATTAATGTCTAAAACCTTCATTATTGTTATAGTAGTTTATGAACTACTTAAAACATTTTCTTCCTGGGATTGATTTTTGAGTAGCGTTATTGGGATAATAATTTTACCAATACATAATTAATCCAAAACTATTACTAACACCTAATGATATTTCCAGATTTTAATTACTGTTATTTTTGCTTGCAAATCTTTGAAAACAAGCGTTAAATTTGTGAAGTAATTGCCAGTCAGAGTAAATCAGTTCATTATTCTATAGAAAATAGGATGCATTAGAATATGGCTGCAGGTGCTGGCACTACATTAGGAATTACAATGCCCAGCGTTTGATGTAATAGATAATTACATTCGGTAACTCAACATGGCTTTGAACAGAGCATGCAGTCTATTAGAGCTATATAATATAAAAGTTAATCGATCGACAAATTGAACTATATTGTCATATATAACTACATTTACTGTGTAATTGATTTTTGATTCATTACATATATTTTACAATATCCAAATAGCTCACCTTCCTTACATGTTCGAATAACCCATAAATAACGCGTTTAGTTATCTTTTACCACAGCTAAAAAGTAAACACACACGACATTTATCCAAGTTTCACTGTATAAATAGTTAAAAACTATCTTATATTCATATGTTATTTAGTCGTTCAACAGTTCCAAATGCTATATAACATGTTTAGTTAATTTATCACATGATACCCATTTGTACGATCCTTAAACAATTTTAGTGCTGGTCCTTAATGTGGAAGCCATTTTTGGTACTTTTTAAAAATGCATAGATTTGAAACCATTAAAAATATAAATATCTTTTTACATGTCCGGATTCTATATTTATTTTTCTTTTTATCAGAATAAAATTTGAAAACACATTTTTTATCCCATAATATCTGTTCTTTAGTCATAGTGTTATAGAAAAAAATCAATCTAAGGGCAACTAAGAATACAAAAACAATTTTGAACATAATTTTATTGCCCTATTAGTACAAAACTAGGTTAAATAAGTAAAAATAGTACTAAACAATTATTTTTTTTTTTATATGCATGCTCTATTTACACTTTGAAATAGAGTCCACTCACTAAATGATGGCTACAACTCAATTGTCCTTACAAGAAAACAGTACAGTGTGCGCATTCTAGTGGTGAACGACTCACTAACATAACTAAATATTATTTACAGTACTAGACTACGTATTATTAATCAATAAACTATTTTACAGAATTAAAACATCGATCCCGTAAAACCACGGAATTCGCATTCTTCGGAAGTTGCGCTACTCCGTAAAATTATGAGATCTGCAGTCAAAGTGTTAATGCCCCTTGCTTATCCGTAACGGCATTAGCGTTGTAATTCAAGGGATAAGTCTGGGCTTTGTGATCAACATTGCAAGTACTCGCATTGCCATATGGGACTTATTTATTATACTAAGACCTTGTGCATTGTATAGACATTGTGCTGTCGATTATACAATGCTTTAAATAAAAGCAACTCATGATTTAAGTATATCAAACAAAAACAAATTTAGTTGATTTGTTTCTTAATTAACTAATCAATAATTACATACAATCAATAATTACATACTACCCGCCCACCCATACACGTACAGTGTTATTGACCCACCCGCCCACCCATACACGTAGAGTGGTATTGACCCACCCACCCATACACGTACAGTGTTATTGACCCACCTATACACGTAGAGTGGTATTGACCCACCCACCCATACACGTACAGTGTTATTGACCCACCCACCCACTCACCCATACACGTACGGTGGTATTAAACACCCACCTACTCATAAACGTACAGTGATATTGGGTTTTATAATTCAGTTACATTATACCTGTATACTTTTAATTACATAAACTATACTAGTTGAGAGAAACGTTTATAATATACACACATTTTTCATGTGATAACCGTTTGAATATACACCGTTATACATATTCAAATTGTGACATTTACTAAAAATTTTTAAATAAATAAAAAGTATGTTAACTCCACAATTTTTAACCATGTACGAAGTAAGATATTGAATATGTTTTTTTATTTATTTATTTTATTTTTTAAGGTGAGGTCGAACTCCTCTATTTACTCTACTTTGTCCATTCCCCATTGACTATTTATCTGTGCGAGGAACTTATTCAGAGAGAGTAAGGGGGTGAACCAATACAGTAGAAGATATTACTGATAAAGTTTCCAGTCTTACCCGGATCTCTAAATCCAAGCTCAAAGTCCTGACGCCTTAGACTGCTCGGCCGCCGGCTCGCCTTACATACTTACCTAGCCTTCTACATTATTAATAGCTTTTGACTAAATAATGACAATTAGAGTAAAATCTTTCAATTATTTATACCATTTAGTCCCTCATGCCATGTGTGGAGACCATGACGTGTGACTGATTTACAAATATAAATATTGCTTTGAAATAACAAATACCACACTTCATATTCATAAAGTCTTTAAGATTATCTTAATAACTCTAGTTAGACAAATGATATTGGTTATATTATAGAAGGCAGCTCACTAGAGTGATTGGTGAGTTTAAGAGCACCTTAGATAAGTTGGGCCAGTGAACGTGTTTTACTTAAATTTTGTGTGTTTTATTGTTAATATGCCATAGTATGTCACAGAAAAGAGTATGCATGTGACGTTATTGAATGAACGCATAATTTGTATAAGTTATTTTACTAATTATGCTTTCCCGTTTTCTTGTAAATATCAGACAGAAAATTAACTGTTTAAGATTATTAGTTTGAAAAATGTAGGATGGTTATGTTTTAACTGTCCACGTCAAAAACATACTAGGGAAAAGATAGTTTATCATAATTTGTTTTTAACGATGGTAAACGGGTGTAAGTCATTAATTCATTGTTCTGTGATATCGCTCTCACTGGACGATGACACTGGTTGTGAGTCATTAATTAATAATCATATCTTAAGGGCAACATTTAATCCGTATGAATCATTACAACATCATCTTTTTAGTATGTGGTGAATGAGCCTGAGTCATTCCATTGTCATATTAATATAATATGAAGGATTTGGCGTGAGTCATTATACCATTAATTTGTAAGAGTATAATTTGCTGAGTCTGAGTTATTTTATACTAATATGTTGTAAGATCGATAGTAAATAGCGTTAATCATTACATTATCATAATGTTGTTATGATACTTATTGAGTACTTGCCATTAATTATAAAGTCGTAAAGTGAATGGGAATGAGTGATGACATCATATCTCTGTGAAGGTGAAATTACTGACTCATTTCATCTTCACTGTTTGGAAGATAGTAATTGAGCTCAAGTCATTACATCATCACTTTTAGAGGGTAATATTTACTGGGTTTAATCCGAGACATCATTACCATATAAGGGTGAAAGTGATAGAGCCTTAATCATTGGATTACCAATTTCAGAGTGTAACATTTAATGGATTTGACGAATCATCAATGACATTTAAAGTTGAAAGTGAGAGGGCTTCAATCATTGGATTACCAATTTTATACGGTAACATTTACTGGGTTTGAGCTAAATCATCATTAAAGTTTAAAAGTGAAAGTGATAGGGCTCCAATAATTGGTTTACCAATTTTATACGATAACATTTACTGGTTTTGAGCTGATTCATCATTAAAATTTAAAGGTGAAAGTGATAGGGCTCCAATCATTGGATTACCAATTCGAGAAAGTAACATTTACTAGGTTTGAACCGAGTCATTGTTAACATTTAAAGGTGAAAATAATAGGCTTCAATCATTGTATTATCAATTTGAGACATTTACATTTACTGGGTTTGAGCCGAGTCATCATTGATATTTAAAGGTGAAAGCGATAGGCTTCAATCATTGGATTATCAATTTGTGACAGAAACATTTACTGGATTTGAGCCGAGTCATCTTTAACATTTAAAGGTGAAAGGGATAGGGATTGAATCACTGGATTACCAATTTGAGAGAGTAACATTTACTTGGTTTGAGCCGAGTCATAATTATCACTGATATAATCACACCATCAGTGATTGTGCTTCAGTCCTTACATTATCACTTTGTTTAGATGATAAAGAATGAAACATTACTTTATGAGGGCTATAGTGACAGGGCGTAAACCATTATATCATCTATATTTTATGACAAAGAGTAACAGAGCGTGAATCATACAGTTACTGGTTGAAATCTATATATTTATAATTTTGTTGGAACGGAATTGACTGGGTTTGGTTCATTTCTTCACCGTATCATTGCTTACCATGTCATTGCTTGTATCATTAACTAGGCTTGTATCATAACATCATTTGTACTATAAGGATGACAGTAATTGAGTGTAAGCTATTACAGTATCACATTGTAGAGGGTGGCAGTGATTGGTCATGAGTCATTCATAACCTTTTCACTTGTTGAAGACGATAGCGTGAGGGCACAAGCTGTTACAACGTGCAGACAGAGCTGACTTGAATTGAGTCACAATATTTAACCTATAAAGTAACATTGCTAGAATAATTTTTGCATATGAAAACATAATAATTTAAATAAAATGTACCGACTAAGAAATGTATTTAATTATGCTTTTTATAGAGGTTGTTATGAAAAGTATATTAAAAATGTACATAGCCTCCTCAATTTTAACTAATATATGCTACAATAAAATTTTTACATTCACTATTTATTTTTTGCACATATTCCTTTATTATTATTACTGTTATTTTATTTCATTTTTTTCTATTTACACCATTGGAATTTTGAGCTTAGTCTACAAATGTTGTTATTGGATAACAGTCTAAACCCTTAAAGAAAATGTCTAATCATTGATATCCTAGAGTGTTTACATAGCTTCGTAGAGGGAGGTGGTGGTGGTAGCTAGGCTTTATAAATGTCTTAAACTATCTAGGAGATAGTATCACCTACTAATATAATTAGTAGAATTTAGGAATAATATAGTATAAACCAGTACCATAAATAAGTTACATGGCTTGTTAGCTGAGTCGTTATATGGCAGGTATTTATGGGACAATGTCTTAATTCAGGTAGTTAACTATTCTATATGAAGATCTAGGCAGTAATCTCAATGTAAACTTGTAAAAGTAGTAAAAATTATTTGCATATTTAACCTTGTGATTTCAATAAAATTAGGATTTTAGTATAAAATAACATTTCAACCTAATTACTGTATTATAACATGTAAAATACAATATTTCTATGAATTTTAGTGATATAAACTTCCTCAATTACTTTATGAGGTTAAGTGTAAGAGAGGACCTAATGGTCCTAACTTTGCCTCAGAAAATAAAAAAATTTTTCATTTTATTTCATTTCATTCAATGCAATGTACTATTTGGTTTAGATGTTAAAATATATATTTGCTCGTTACATATAATTACTGGCTGTAAAAATTAAAAATTATTAAAGTGTAATTAAAGATTAGGTGATTTTTTCAAGGGCACTTCTACAAATCTGAACTTCTATTATATATGTGTATTTCTTTATGTTTTTAAAAAAAATTAATAAACATTTTAAATAATGCACTGTGTTCCAATTTTTATTATTACTAATGTAAACAAAGATTTTATATCTAACGCATCCAATAAACAGCTTTACAGTAGAGATATTTTAAGGAAGCAATGTTAATAACATTATAAGCCTGCACAATAGTTGTGACACATGATGTTTTTCTTTCTTTTTTTCTTTCCTTTTAAATAATTTTATTACTAAACTTAAATTACATCTTAATCGTGCTAGATTTTTCATAATTTAATTATATTATTATAATTATAAAATAAAAGATAAGTGTTCATGTAAACACGAAATTTTACATAATTTGAGGAACTGCCTGTGTGGAATGATCGTAATAAGAGGGCCGTGAGGAATCAAAAGCTCAGCTGACGTATCTCAAGTCAGCAAGAACGCTGCCATGAAAGGTTTGTTCAGGATGGATAAATGTACGTCAGCATTATTCTTTTTAACGATAGTCTTTAAGTGAAACATTGTTTCATTTGTTACAGATGATATGTCTAAATCACCTGAATGAATGAATACCACTGGCTGTTTCATCACAATTACTTACAAAACAATAGAATTCTACGATTTGGAATGTATTTTTAATATATTATAAGTTATTTTTCTATAATTTGTTTAGTTAAATTATTTTCATAGGAATTAAGTACTATGAAGTTAAGGAAGATTTTTTTTTAAGGATAAGCCATATTTACTAAGGATTTTTTTCTTTATTTAACTATATTCTTCCTACTCCCCATGTACTATTGATATTTGCGGAAAACCTAATCATACTGAGTAATGGGGGGGGGGGGAGGAGAAACCAGTATAATTAGAGGTGAACATTGAAAAAACTTCCAGTTCATATAAGATTCCAGCCTGCATAATGACTAAAGTTGTGACGATAGATTCATACCGTATACGAAAAATTGAACTAGAAAAAAATTCTTGGTTTTAAATAACCTTCCTTAAAAAGAGTAAAATAAAAATAAAAGACTTAATACAAATAGTCATATGTTCTTAATTTTATCCCAATGTTCTCACTTTTGATTATTTGGAACCTGTAAACATTTAACTCTAACTAGCCCGATTTCCATAGACTACTGAATAGGGAACATGATAATACAGAGTAAGAGGGATAACTTGTTCAGTATAAGGTGAATATTACATATAATAACTATCAGCTGAAATCAGGAATCAAACACGACAATCTGTGCTCCGCCATTGGCTCTCCCAATTATAGGATGCTGGGTATTACTGAAATTATAATAATTAAATTTTTTTTGTAATGATAGTGGCAAGATGGAAGTATATTATTTACATTTTTATGGTGACCTTTAAGTTATCAGTTTGGAATAAAAGAGGCAAATGACAAACCGTTTTGGAATCTTGTGAATTTTGAGCCCTGGTTGATTTAGAAACTAGCTAAAGTTACTAAAAAATCTGACTGGAGAACGTTTGTAGAAAAAACATCAATTAAACATCATTTAAAACATCAATTAAACCAAATAAACCCCAATAATTTTTGTTGTAGGCAAATAAAGTAGGTATTGTATAATTTCCGTTTCTAAGGTATTAGAATAATAAATTACATAATATCATATTTATAATAATTACGTTATTCCAATTCTAAATAACCCAATGATACGTTGTAGAAATTCACTAATTTGTTTTGCTTAAAAACCAATATTTCCAAATAAAACACATAATATAGGTCTGTTAGATTCACAACAATGCTGAGATGCAGTTCTCCAATACATCACATCCAGTATATTATATTATAACTTTTTAAATGATATAGTTGTGTAGAACTTGCAGAGCTATAATTATTTTATATCCCTAAGGTCCCAATTTATCTTTATATTGTGTTTTATGCTTTCAGTATTTTAGTTAGTAAATCAAAGAAAAACAAATATAAATAAAGAGTAGATAAAAGCTCATGTTTATATCTCTGCATACAATTATAAATTTATCTTTTGTGTACACTTCCAGATTTCCAAAATATAAATCAAACTGTTCTAATTTAATAATAAGATAAATAAATTAATTTAAACAAATTTTTCGTCTCAATTATATATAGTTTATAAAAATATAGAGTTGTTCAGGGAAAGTTTTGATTTCCATTTTACAAAACTAAGATGGTTTATTATGTCAGGGTTAATATCAGGTTTTTTTAAATGGCTGTAAACTCTATATTTAGTTGTTATTAATTTAAATCGGAATTCAAAGATAATTGAAATAAATTAAGTTTAAAAGTATGATACATTAAAATATAATTTACTGTTTTATTTAATATAACATTACAAGTTTAAGTAAAGCGAATTTCACTTGTTTGGTTGATTTAGTTTTTTACAAAGATAAACAAAATGTTAGTATAAATAAAATATTTCTTACCGTAATTGTAAACCTAATCAAGTTTGAATTAATTAATATAGAAAACTTAAGTGAAATTGAAAAAAAATTCGGTTTTATAAATGAAAATGGAATAAAAAACGTATATAACTAATTATAGGGCTCTTTGTCCAAATAATATTATTATATTTTCATAATAGTTTTAAAAATAATTAAAGTAAGAAATACAGATCAATAAATGGCTTATTATAAATTTAATTACTCAAAACAAATCAAATTCCTCCATTACTGAAAGACGTGTAATTAAAGAGTTCTTTTATTACTTCAAGGAACTGAGCAATAAACTGAGACATTAGCCATCTTAACGTTCTATAATAGGTTTTTTACAACGTTGACTGGTAGAAAAGCTTATATTTTTTGCCATTAAATAATTTTTATATGAATAATTAAGAATATCAAATTTATTTCTTTATGGTTATATCTTCCTTCACAGCTAGATTACCTTCAAAATCCTTATGTTTTTCAATAAATTAATAATTATTTTCTGTTTTTAAACAATATCTTTGAATTATGTATACTAATACTATAAATATTTTAATTTAATTTTGTATGCTTAGTTTAAAAATACATAAAATTTTATTTATTTTAAAAATACTGTATATAAACTGAAACTGAAGAAGGTTCATACTACTTGCTGCAAGTTACATTATATTTAAAATGAAGTCAGTAAGGAATTTTCTACGTACAGCAACTTTCTAACAAAATAGATGAAAGTTATTAATCCTAACATACTATTAATTCTGTATTTTAAGTTAAACTGTTTTAAGCAATTCTTAATAGAGCTATGTTTCACTATCCAGGTTAGTTTTAAGTAAGAATCCTAGTTTCAGTAAATTTTTAGACAAAATAAGGCCATAAGGCATATATTACTGTTATATTTTTAAAATATACCAGTAAGTTAAGAATGATTTTAAATATAAACAATTTATTTACAGCATTCCAAAAAATGTGTGATATATTTACACGTATATAGTTAGTTAACGAGAATATAATTTATAATATTTAGAATACAAAATGAAAGATTAATATTGAGGAGTAAGTAGGCAAAATACAAAGTTTTGATCATTTACACACAAAATGTTCATGCTGAAAATATAGAGCTCTTGTTGCTTTCTATTATAAACTTAAATACACTTAAGCAAACTATGAATAGTTAGACGCTAAATGGGCTTAGTAATATGTGTAATAAAAGCTTATCTTTCTCTTGTAGTATCTTAAATTTACAAGTCTAGGAAGATTCATTCTGACAGCAACTAAATTCCACAGTTATTTTCTACTAATGGGCTTCTTGTAAGTTATACATTTCAAACTCTTTTCTAATGCTTTTGTTATATTGAATTCAGAGATTTGAAAGCCTAATAATGTTATCTTTTAATAACATCCTGATTTATATAGCAATAAACTGGTATCTACGGTAAAAACTAGACTAAAATTAAATGTTCTGTCGTACAGAATACTTAAAATGTGCTGTTTCAACGCACAACAAACGTCCTCTTTCTAGTAATCAACACTTTGTGAATATTTGTTTTTACTACGAAATTAACATAAACTTCTCAAAGTTGTGTTGAAATGACCATTTCGGCACGACTTTGCACACTGATAGTAATATAGTAAAATACTTACTTATTATATTCAACTCAATATATCATATATAAAACGTGTAACTACTGAACGTGCTCTCCCCCAAAATTATACATGAAGTAGTCCTAGATCCAACGTGTACGTGAAATAAGTGTTAGAAATTATAGAGGCTCCAGCCATGATTAAATGTGGCTTATAATAATAATATCTTTATTGTAGGTTCAATACAGTAGTTTTCAATACAGTTTCAATAATTTTTTTAAAAAATAGAATATACAATTTTTCAATTAAAATTAAATCTCATACAATCTCTAAACCGTAATACAATTTTAATAATAATATAACAAGAAAATATCAACAAAATAGTATAAAACAGAGTAACTATGAAAAATCATTAAAAAAAGTGAAAAACTAAACTAAACCAAACCTGTAAGAAGATTATTACTATAGAATACAGTAATTGCTGAACCTACAACTGATCACCTAACAGATCTGATGATCCAATTATAAGGGTTGCATAAAATTACTGACAATATTTCACCTATGTTTGCAGTTTTATGTTTAAGAATCGACGGAACTTTTAATTAATTTATATTGGTGCAAAAATGTTACAAAGTTTATTAAACTATTCGAAAATATTTTTTATTGTAATATATAGTTTGCTGCAATCACAAATTGATAGATCGAAATGAAAGTATACCAATCACTAAAGCATTTTGTAATATTAGTGACGGCAAGTACAGAAAATTAAAAAATTTTATGGAGAAGAAAAACTATTCAAACAACTGGAAAAATGTACTAAATTTAGATGTTAATAATATTATTACTTTATATAATGGAATTTAAAACAATTTCAGGTTTCAGTGTTCAAAAAAACATATACTAGTTAAATTTGAATGAATGATACCTTAAATTAAAAAGAAGTTCTATCACATGTCTATATGTACTTTTACATCAATGAAGTTAAATAATGCCAAAACATATACAGTTATATAATACAGTAAACAAACTCAATCATTAATATACCTTTATATATTCCTTTAAGTGTGTCTATAAATCTGGGTCAAAGATATTTTTTGTGTAACAAAGTTATTAGTTTTTATAGGTAAGCAAAGCTTTTTTAGTGACCCTTCATGATGTAGCAATAGTAATTGTATAATGGTGATTATAAAAAGATCTTGGAATAGTATAAATGGATAAATACAAAAATATATTAAGTTCTGTACTTGGCTTGTTTATGTTAGTTTAAATTAAAATCATGATATAAATTAAATATTATAAATGTGAGCTTTTAATGTGTTAATTTCTCTCTCAAGCATACAGCAGAAACTTCTACAGTCACCATATGTTAATATAAAAACTTGATGAAGGTTAATAATAATTTTTATTTATAAGATAAAGTATGGTAAGCTAGCAGGTGCTGACTATTATTATGTGTAAATATAATTTAGATTACAAATGTTATTGCAGGCCAAACATAATTATTTCTAAAAAATACCTCTTTAAATAAACATAAAATATTATTTGGACAAAAACATGTTTTATTTTATATTTTGGATTAATTTTGTAAAATTTGGAAAACTAAACCATATTTAATAAATTTAAATATACCTTCTTAGTTAAAAATCCTTAGGGGATGTAATTATTTCATAAGGTATTTCTCTTGTGGTCATACCTCAAGCTGTACTTTATTTCCCTACGATAATTGTTATTGTATCTTGTTAATTTAGGTGTGCTAAACAAAGAGAGGTAATATAATATACTATTGTCATTATAACTAACACTCGAACTAGTTAAACTTGTACTACTTTTTTTGTAGAAATGCATCTGCGAAATAAAATCCTCTTTTATGCTAATAAATTTCTGCAATTCATAACATAGTCTAGTTTCCGATTATTATGATTATAAAAATGTGTCAAATGTGGATATTTAAGTTATGAAATACTCATTTTCAAATATACTCAGTCGTACATTTTGATTTTAAACAGTTCTTCACGGATTTTTAGTATGGCACATATTAAATTCGTTGTTTTAAGAGCGACATACCGAATACATTAGCTGTATAAATAATAGTGTTTGCCCTGAATATCCTCAATTAAAATATTGTTTTGAATACTGCCTGGTCAATATGGATATAATGTGATGAACATTTAATTCTATATCTTGTATTTAAAAACATTCTATGTCAATTTAAATAAGAATATGCTTTACTAAATATGTTATATAACATATGACCTAACGTGGTGCTTTGTTAAAAGTGCTACGATTTAAACAATATAGAATTTACTTTGATTGAAAAATGCATTGATATAGTTTTCATAGCAAAATCATTCATAATTTTAAGTCACTTTTATTTCATTTCATTTATTTTTTTATAAATACAAATACAGATTACAAATAGCAGTTTTATTATAATTATCACTCTAGCTAAACAGCTATTTGAGTGAAGGTCCTAGTATTGTGACATTTTCTTATATACAAATTAATAGTGAATATTTATTAAAACTAAAAATATATGGGAAAATGGCCAATAATTATCAACATTCAAAACTATAGCATATAAATAAATAATGAATAGATTAAGTTTATATGATCAGTAAAATATAAAAACTCAAAAAAGATAGTGTTATGCAACTATAATACATTCTTGCATGAATCAGTAAATATTCAGTAAATACCTATTAATGATTATACCTACGTAACATTTTTAGTTATATATCTCAAAATAATAACATTTTATTTAATAATGAGCTACCAAGTTTCATTTGTTCAAATTAAAAATGTCTTTTCATGCGTTTGAAAGTATTGGATTAGAGCTTTAATTATTAAATTTATCACGTACTATTATTCTTACCTTGAAATTAACGTTTGCGTATATACTGGCATAATAGGCTGGAATGCTATAAGTCCATGTTGAAAAATGTAAAGGGTGAGGAAAAAGCTTGGTTAAATCTAATATATAAAATTCTCTTGTCACAGTGTTTGTCTGCAAACTCCTCCGGAACGACTTCACCGATCGTTATGAAATTTGGTGTGTAAATTCTGTAGGTATGCGAATCGGACGTAAACTATTTCCCGTTTCGAAATTCTTATCCGTTTCAATATGGCGGACGAATTCCGAACACACTGCATATAATACTATATTCTCGGAGTTTGGGCTCTACAGAGCATTTGGATGTCAAGTTAAATCACATGTTTTTATTATTTGTAATTTAATATTTATAAACAAAACAAAGACAGCTGTTATTATATTGCTAAGAAGTTATTATTCAGGTTTTGTAATGTAGTTAGTGGTTCACTAATTTTGAAATTTATGGTTAAGTATTTTAGTTTAATCTGTGTTTTTTACAGTGAACAATGCCAGCAAGGCGAAGAGGGTCAAATTTGGGCCGTCGAACGGCTGGAGCTATACAAAGGCGAAATCTAAGAGCCCAAAGGACAGACGTCCAAATTCAACAGGAAAATGAAGTTGTGCGCGTGAACATGTCGCAATTGCGCGCATCACAGTCACAAGATGATCGCGCTGAAAGAAATGAAGAAAGACGACTACAACAAAGACAAGCGCGTCGATACGTAGTTGAAGCACGCAGAGAAAATGACATACGACGACAACAAGTGCATCGAGCTTTTATATCGCTTCATTCC
>JAQJVL010005086.1:0-38364 GCA_035578905.1 Stictocephala bisonia
TTATTGGAGTATTGCTCAGTGGTTTGGGCTCCTCACCAGGTGACTCTTCGAGACCGTCTCCAGAAGATACAGAACCAATTTTTGAGGCTGGTGGGGTTTTGAATTGGATATCGATACTTGGAACTTCCATTGTGTGAGGTGTCTGATATGATGAATCTTCCGAGTCTGCAAACCAGGCGTGATGTCCAAGATGTTGTCTTCCTCTACAAGCTGGTTAACGGACTCGTCGACTGCCCTGATCTGCTGGGTAGGATTTACTTCCATCTTCCATCTGCCACGAGATCCAGAGACCTCTTCGTACGAAGGCAACACAGAACGAATTATGACCAGTAGTCAACCATGGCTCGGATTCAGCAGCTCGGTAACAGTCTCGCCACACATGGACTTCTTTGCAGACAGTGAACACCATATAAGGCGTATAGTTATAGGTTTACACTGATATTTTTTTTTTTTTTTTTACATATTTGTATTTCCATAGTCGTTACTTAAATTTCTACTTGCTGTTTTCTATTAAATTGCTTTTATTTTCAGTTAGCATGGTTAGTTAGTCTATATACTGTTATCATGTTCAATATTTATCGTTGTTATCTAGTTACCTACATTCTACACATAGATTGACATTTACCCACCCACCCTCCCAACAGACACATAGATTGACATTTACTCACCCACCCACCCAGCAGACACATAGATTGACATTTACCCAACCACCCACCCAGCAGACATATATATTGACACCGCCCATACACGCACAGTGGTATTGACCCACCCACCCACTTATACACGTACAGTGGCATTGACCCACCCACCCATCCATACAAGAACAGTGGTATAGACCCACCCGCCCACCCATACACGCACAGTGGTATTGATCCACCCGCCCAATCATACACCTACAGTGGTATTGACCCACCCTCCCGTCCATACACGTACAGTGGCATTGACCTACCCGCCCGTCCATACACGTACAGTGGCATTGACCCACCCGCCCACCCATACACGTATAGTGGTATTGACCCACCCGCCCACCCATACACGTACAGTGGCATTGACCCACCCGCCCACCCATACATGTACAGTGGTAATGACCCACCCGCCCACCCATACACGTACAGTGGTAATGACCCACCCGCCCACCCATACACGCACAGTGGTAATGACCCACCCGCCCACCCATACACGTACAGTGGTAATGACCCACCCGCCCACCCATACACGCACAGTGCTAATGACCCACCCGTCCACCCATACACGCACAGTGGTAATGACCCACCCGTCCACCCATACATGTACAGTGGTAAGGACCTACCCGCCCACCCATACACGTACAGTAGTAATGACCCACCCGCCCACCCATACACGTACAGTGGTAATGACCCACCCGCCCACCCATACACGCACAGTGGTAATGACCCACCCGCCCACCCATACACGTACAGTGGTAATGACCCACCCGCCCACCCATACACGCACAGTGCTAATGACCCACCCGTCCACCCATACACGCACAGTGCTAATGACCCACCCGTCCACCCATACACGTACAGTGGTAATGACCCACCCACCCACCCAAATTTACTTTTATTTGATATTTTGATGCTGATGTCCTATCTCTCCAATTACATACACGTACATTGGTATTGACCCTCCCATGAACGTATAGTGGTACTGGCCCACCCACCCACCCATGCAATTTAGTGGTACTGACCCACCCGCCCTCCCATGAACGTATAGTGGTACTGGCCCACCCACCCACCCATGCACTTTAGTGGTACTGACCCACCCGCCCTCCCATGAACGTATAGTGGTACTGGGCCACCCTCCCGCCCATACAAGTACAGTGGCATTGCCCCACCCGCCCACCCCTACACGTACAGTGGCATTGACCCACCCGCCCGCCCATACAAGTACAGTGGCATTGACCCACCCGCCCACCCATACACGTAAAGTGGTATTTACCCACCCGCCCACCCATACACGTACAGTGGTATAACCCACCCACCCTCCCATACACGTATAGTGGTAATGACCCACCCACCCTCCCATACACGTATAAAGGTAATGACTCACCCACCCTCCCATACACGTATAGTGGTAATGACAGTCTCGCCACACATGGACTTCTTTGCAGACAGTGAACATCATATAAGGCGTATAGTTATAGGTTTACACTGATATTTTTTTTTTTTTTTTACATATTTGTATTTCCATAGTCGTTACTTAAATTTCTACTTGCTGTTTTCTATTAAATTGCTTTTATTTTCAGTTAGCATGGTTAGTTAGTCTATATACTGTTATCATGTTCAATATTTATCGTTGTTATCTAGTTACCTACATTCTAGTTATTCAAATCGCATGTCATATCTATTTACTCTCTTGTAAAATGGTTTGTACCGTAAATAAATAAATAGATAAACATAAAGTATATAACTCATCAGGACTTCATGGAATAACTGGAAAAATGATTAATTACTGTAGAGAAGAAATCATAACCTCCCCTTCATCACCTAATCAATATCTTTAGAAAAGTGCATAATCTCCAAAAAAAAACCTGAAAATCTCAAAAATCCATCCAATATTCAAGAAAGAAAACAGGCAGGACTCTAATAACTACTGACCTATTTCTAACTTCAGTTGAAATACAGTACAGTTCAGTACTAAACACATCAGTTGAACAGGAAAACAGGTTGAAAGGAAATTTACGACTCCCCAATCATTGCGGAGAAGACATTGTAAGTGAGTAATAAGTTAGGAGTTTTTCATAGGTCTCTTAGTTTCGTTGTAAACAACCTTCAAACTCGGGTCCGGGTGCACACAATTTCTGCACAGACAGTAAAGCCTCATTTTCACGGCGATAGTATTCTCGTGATGGTACTCTCATGACATTCGTCTCGATAATTAGGTTTTTCTAGAGTAGCGTGTTGTGTCAGTAGTTATAGCTAATATGGCCAAACACAACCAAAAAGACTACGAGTCGAGCTAGCTACCACAAAAAAAAGATATTTGCAGTACTCATGCCGAGAGCACTCCACACTATCTAGTCAGTGCAAGTTCTCTTGCGTTAGTATAATACCAACTGTTTACACGGCGAGTTGTTTCGATAGTTACTGTCATTACAGCAACTATCACACAAAGTAGGCCTTCCACCGTGAAAACTTAGCATCTAGCTTCCACTAGCAATGAGCCGCAGCAGTCGTGCAATCTAGAAAGTATAGTACGCGCGCTGAAGGTCCGGCCTCCTGGCTGGCCTACTAGTCATATAAAAACATCGACTCTGAGCGAGGCGGTCACAGACAGATCGTAAAGCGTTATTGTTTACGCGTTTACGGAGAATTTGTATTTTGGTATCTCTTATAATAAGACAAGTATTTAAAATAAAAACATCAAATAGGTTAAGAGTTTGAAAGTTAACAAATTAAAACGTATAGCCTATCAATAACAACTATTAAATATATCATAAAAATTATAAATCAGTTAATAACTTTAATTGAAATTAAGTGACTAAGAAATATATACTTCTTACTGTCACTAAGAAAAATATTTCTGTAATTTCCCGTATCGTTAAAATACATATAATTATTTAAATTGGTTTAAAATAAAAATGACGAATTGGGAGTGACTCGTCAGTTTTATAAAACTCATGGAAGGTTTTTCTAACGACACATTTGTCGAAATCGTCTAGTTCTGTCGCTGTTGTTTTTCTCTTGTATTTTTTGGGAGTTTTGAACGAACGCTCTCCTTCCGCTGAAGTGTCCAATAAACACTTTTCACGCCGAATTTCCTTTATAAGAGTTTTTGAAATGCTACATGCAACTGCAGTTCGTTCTAACGATTTTTTTTACGGCGATTCGTTGTTCATCTCTTAATTTGGCCTCATTCACCATGAACTCACTTACTCTCCAAATAATGTCCCTAGCCTGACTTCTAGTAGTTTTTCCTTGGGCTACTTTAGGAATAAAGCGAGCCATAGTTGAGGCAGGAACCACTAAAGGAATAAACTATTTAGGATTTACGTTCACTAATTTTACAACCTTAAGAGTCTGCAGAGGCTGTCGGCCATGTTGGTTTAAATCTCATTAGAACGATGTTTTTTTTCGAACCGGACAAATGATCACGCTTGTCAAAATTTAACAGTTATTTTTAAACTGTCTTTTCCAAACAAATTGCATTTGATCAAGAGTGAAATTACTCGTTGAACTGCTTTGTGGATTCATAATTAGTTTAATAGAATAAATATAAAAATTATTTAGTTTGAAGTTTTTATTTTCACCTATTTTTCAAAACTAGGCGTATGTATTCATAATATGAAAAGCAAACCCAATTCGCAATATGATAGCATTTTAAATGACATCTCATACACAACGTGTGGTAAATAATGATAAAAATATGGATTCAAAATAACGTTGTTTTTATGAGAATTAAACCAGTATGGCTCTGCAGACTCTTAACACACTTAAGGGACACACACAAAAAACACACACAAACTTACTTATTACACTACAGTAGTTAGATAAAAACAAACATATAACCAACTAAATAATTGTTTATCGTACACTTGAGTAAACATTCCTAACACGCTAAACCACAAGCAAATATATCGCACGCAGTCTGGAAACGTACTGAATGTGCATCCGTAGATAACAATTAACGTAACTTATTTTAGAAGCAAGCGTGGGAAAGTCTGACAGTAGCGAATGTTTCCAGGACTGCAGGCATATTGGGCCCTCCACCCGTCTCCTCCCTATCACCGCTCGGCGGGCTCGAGGCCGGACCTTCGCCGCGCGGTCTATACAGTCCAGGGTCGAAACTCGGCCAGCATATATAATTACCACCATTCATTACACTACCCAAGCAGCCAAGCCTAAATTTATCGTTTGATAATTTATTATTTAAACAAGATGAAAAAACCTATTGTAATCGGAGTGAAAATTTAATATATGTAGACAAGAGTAATGATAACTCTCCTTTCTTTTGTCTTCTCAATAGGCCTACATAATTTATTATTTAATGTCAATATTTGGGGAGGGGGCGGACCCCCCTTTGCTATGCACTGTTCCCAGCACAGATCTATGGGAAATATGCAGATTAGGCCTAGGGTACAAAATATTCAGATAATATGCCTCTAGATTTTAAGTTGGCTCTTGTAAAGAAGACAAAGTCAGTTAGGACTACCACAGTGGAACTTACTTGGTCTTTGCCTTTATCTCCAATGACAACAAACATTGTTCTGTGACCTAGAGTTACACCATTTTCAATTAGAACCCGTATTCTGTTGTCAATTTTTTTTCGTACCATTTCGTCGGATATGTTTACTTACTCAGTCACTTTTAAAATTTAACATTAATTAGTTTCATTATCATCACATAAGTTATATTCTTAAATTTTCTTATTATTTGCTTGTTTCCACTACACTTTATTACACATGAAATATCCAGTTTCTCTCCTTAGCCAAGTTTCAAACATATATTACAAAACAGAAAATACAGCTGGGGTTAGATTAACATAACCTCAGTGGTCACAGGTCAGTCAATTTAACCTCAAAATAGCAGTCAACCTGTCCAAACATTAGCAAACCACATCTCAAAGACAACCAAAATCAGAGAGCTTAACTGCAATTGATGATTGGTGTGTAAGAAACAATATGTCAGTGAATCCCAACAAGTGTTCTGCAATCACTTTTCACAGGACTAAATCGCCAACTTTGAATCCTTACTTTATATCTGGCTCTCAGATTCCAAGAGTTCAGAGCATAACGGATTTGGGTGTTCGTTTCAGCAACGACTTAAGTTTTTCTGAGCACATCAATGACATCTGTAAACAGGCTAAAAAGATGCTCGGCTTTATAATGAGATTTTCGAGAGGCATCAACAATCCTCTTGTTTTACGTGCTCTCTACTGTCCCCTGGTGAGGCAGGTTGTAGAATATGCCAGTCCAGTCTGGTCTCCTTACTTGGTCTGCTTGAAGTCGAGACTTGAAGCTCTGCAGCGGCGTTTCGTCCGTCTGCTTGGAGTCAGGCTTGGATATGGGTATCTGGAGGTTCCTGTGGAAACTCTTTCAGAGGAGCAAAATCTTCCCTCCCTTGCTTCAAGGCGTGACTTTGCGGACATTCTCTTGCTCTGAAAGATTATGAATGGAGTGATGCAATGCTCGGACCTACTAGCTGAATTGGACTTTAAAGTCTCAACAAACACCAGGTCTCACAGTCTTCTCAGTCGAATACATCGCTCCACAAATTTCGATTTAAATAGTCCCTTTGCAAGATTTGTCCGTCTGGGGAACCAGCTTGCTCCAGAATGTGACTTCTTCTGTGACAGCCTCCAACGGATCAGGAAGCTGGCTCTTGGTGCTTTCGCACTCTAAGTCTTGTCACTTGTTTCGTGATCGTAGTTTATGTTTATTTATGTGGTTTATTCATGCTTTTATTGAGATTTATTTATTTTTATTTATTTATGTCATTCCAACGGTAACCCATTTATACATTTTAATAATATAATATATAACACATGATTCAACAACTAAGAATATACATTATTAATAATTAACTAATCAATAATATACATACTAATACTAACACCAATAATAAATAACAATAATAATAATAATAATATAATATTACAATTAATAACAATACCAATACTAATATCCATAATATACATTATCAATAATTAATAACAGATCAAAAACAACAACAAACCAAAAAGAAACAACAGCAACAAAGATAGACAGATGAGTATAGATATATGAAACTATAAATTGCAGTACAATATATAATATATAGAATAGTAATACATAGTATAAAAGTAGATAGTTACGGAAGTTCTATCCATCTCTGGGTATAAGGACATTCATGACTGTTCTTCTAAATCTTCCAAAACCATCAGCAAAAAAAAAAAAAAAAAACTTCACCAGCCACATCGTTACCATATCTTTGTATCCCATGACCGCATTCTGAAGATACGACCTACCTTGATGACGCCTTGCAAAAAGTTCCACGGAGCGGGTGCGATGTCCAGTTCTAAAGTAGACTGACTGGAGAAGTTCTGGGCAGTCAATTTGGGAGTTCAGAATCTTCTACAGGAAGATCAGACCCTGTATAGTTCTTCGACTGGTTAGTGGAGGCAAGTAGAGCACTTCAGCAATATACCCAATTGGCACCTCTCTGTAGGGATAGCCCAGACGAGTGCCCACGATGCGTAGAAACCTGTCCTGAATGTACTGGAGCATTTTTGAGTGACCCATTTGATATGGATTCCACACAATCGCACAATATTCCAAAATACTTCTTACGAGCGTGCAGTAGAGGGTCCTTAGTGTCACCACGTTGGTAAAACCTCTAGTGATCCTAATGATGAAACCCAGCGTTCTACTCGCCTTATTGCAGATATTCTGAATATGAACATGGGGGGGTTAGGGAAGCAGTTAACCATACTCCCAGATCACGAACCTCATGTTTCCTGGTGATTCTGACATTGTTAAGGGTGTAATCATAAATCATTGGGTTGAGGGAACGGGGGAAGGTAACAGTGCAACACTTCTCTGAATTCTGCGACATAACATTGGAAGAACACCAATTAAGAACTGAATTTATTCTTCCTGAGGGTAGTGACAGTTCCGATTGCACTTTAACTTTTGTGAAAATCTTTAGGTCGTTAGCAAAGAGAAGATAATTGACGTGGATGTCAAGACCTATATCATTAATGAATAGGCTGAAGAGCAGCGGTGCTAATAACGCCCCTTGAGGCACCCCTGATGTAGCCACAAATTCATCAGACGTGGCTCCATGATATCGTACTGCCATAGGTCGTCCCTCAAAGTAGCTCTGGAGAAAATTTAACAGTAGATATGAGATGCCCAATCTGTGGAGCTTGTATAGAAGGATCTCATGGTTGACCTTGTCGAAGGCTTTTGCAAAGTCAAAGAAAACAGCATCCACTTGGCAACCCTCACCAAACGCAGCCATGATATACTTCTGAAAGACAGTTAGATTAGCCACAGTAGATCTTCCCTGGCAGAACCCATGTTGCTGCTGCACAATCACATTACTCAGCTGGGATTTGATCTTGTCAAGAATTAGGCTTTGAAACACCTTAGCCACGGCAGATTGTATAGCAATTGGACGATAATTAGATGCATCCTGGAGGTTCCCTGATTTAAAAATGGGTACTATATAACTAGATTTAAGATTATCAGGAAAGATACCAGAAGCCACTGACCCATTAAACAATGCCTGAAGATAAGGAGAGAGAATAGCACTGCATTTTCTAAGCACAGCTGGTGGGATTCCATCAGGTCCAGCTCCCTTAGTAGTGTCTAATCTATCCAGCCTATTCCTCACATCAGCGTTAGTGAAGGAACATGCTGACAGATTAACAAGGGATGTATCAGGAAGCTTTATGTTAGTTAAAGTCACTGCATGATCATCAAAAACTGAGGAGAAATGCTCAGCCCAAATTCCACACACCTCCGCAGGATCTTCCACTACAATACCATTGGTGGACAAACATATAAGAGACTTGGTACCTTTTGACTGTTTCACATGACTCCAGAATAATCGTATATTTTCAGAGATGTATGTCTGAACTCTAAGTAGATAGGAGTCATAGCAACCTTTAGAGAGCAGCTTGAATTGATCCCTGACATGGGAAAATTGAAGATAAATTGAATGGTCAAAACTCTCCTTGTACAGCCTGGGTAAGCGCTTCTTCTGTTTCACTAAATCCCTCAACTCATGGGAAAACCAAGGAGGAAATTTAGAGTTGCCGATCCGTTTAGAGGGTGAGTAAAACAGGACACGTTCACCAATAGTTGAAATAACTAGGTTTGTCACTACAGCACGGGAAACTAGTGCAGTATGCTGACGACACGACTCTCCTGCTCAAATCAAAGTCGAAAGAAATTCTGGAATTACACGCGTACGAAGGTCTAAACAGATGCATCCAACATTTTGAACAAATAAACCTTCGGAGCAATGCCTCAAAATCAAACTTCATAAATTTTTGCCTCAAAACCAGGGACTCGGATGATAACCCAGTAGTATTACTGGACGACGTCGCCCTTGAGGAGGCTGTTTCGGTGAGGTTTTTGGGAATCCACCTGGATAAGAGGTTGTCATGGATTTCTCACGTAGACAGTGTTTGTTCAAGAGTCTCTTCTGGAATTTTTGCATTATGAAGGCTTTCAAAATACTGTCCAACCCAAATTTTAGTGACGGCCTACTACGGCCTGATCTTTCCACATCTTTCCTATGGCATCGCCCTTTGGGGTGGATGCTCAAAGAAGGATTTTTTGAGAGTATTCCGGCTACAAAAAAGAGCAGTTCGTTTGATACTTAAGCTAAAGCAGAGAGAGCCGTGTAAGCCAGGTTTCATCGAACTAAGGCTATTAACCCTACCCTGCCTCTACATATTAGAAGCAGCAATGTTTTGTCTGTCCAAATGCAGCCTTACACGGGGCAGCGACTTACATACCCACAACACCAGAGGCAGGGATAACATTCGTACTGGACAACACAGAACGAATGTTTACGAACGCCTGCCTTCACAGGCAGGGGCCGTGTTTGTTAATGGACTCGCAGACGAAATTAAACATGCTCCTACTGCGCAGGCCTGCAAGGCTAGGTTAAAGCGCCACCTTGTGTCTCGAGCTTACTACTCTGCTGTAGTACTCTGTGGGTGAGTATCTTTCCAGTCGTTAGAGGCGAGCTTACTCTTGGCCCAGAGATTGATTCAGCTGTGTGAAGGGAGGGAAGATCATGATAGGTTAATTGCATAAATGAGTGGGTGAATGAGGTAAACAACCTGTATGTCCGAAAGAGGTATGAATGTGTTTTGAATGTCACAATTTTAAATTATTATTATAAATTATTATTATTATTATAAAGTACCAGGAAAGCCGATCTCCGATCGGGTTCATATCATCTAATCGCTGACTTCCAATACCGAATTTAAATGAATCCCAAGATACTGAAACATGCTATGAAGCTGAAATTGAAAATACAGATCTTGATTCAAACAATGAAACAAATCTTATGACTTGTAATAATACTTTGCAAACAACTTCTACAAATAATTCTGGAAATACCTTACAAACTTCTAGCAACTTTCTTAATTACGATTTGCCATCAACCTCGGTGTTACCCCCGAGGTTGATGGCAAATCGTAATAAAGAAAGTTGCTAGAAGTTTGTAAGGTATTTCCAGAATTATTTGTAGAAGTTGTTTGCAAAGTATTATTATTACAAGTCATAAGATTTGTTTCATTGTTTGAATCAAGATCTGTATTTTCAATTTCAGCTTCATAGCATGTTTCAGTATCTTGGGATTCATTTAAATTCGGTATTGGTGGTTCATTTTTATTAAAATTAAACTTGCGTCGTTTTGGAGGACGTCCGCCTAGCATCTAAGAAAAAGTTAAAATACACTGAACTGAAGTTATCAATGAACTGTAAATTTATCTTGCTTGCTGTAATCCGGCTCGAAGAAATTATAATAAAAATGAAATAAAGTTCGAGAATAACTGAATTGTGTATATTAGACATAGGTAAGAAAAATACAATAATATTTGGTTTGTTTACATTTTAACAGATTCAGAAAAACATGTGTTATTTAAAAAAATAAATTGAAATCATAACTCACATGTTGAAATAGTAAATAGTAAACATTAAACAGTGGTATTGACCCACCCGCCCACCCAATACTTGGAATCGTGAAAACTCATAGAAAATGAGTTTTCTCAAAATTGTCACCAAATCCATTGGATTCCTGAGGTAGAAAACCATATATAGACAAAGTACGAAGAAAATCGGTAGAGCCGTTTTTGAAATAAAATGACTGGAAATAGGTACATACATACAATTCCTTGCTCGTTTTATAGTATAAGATTATTGACTCATTGTATGTAACATTGTTGTTATCGATGCAATAAAGATATATTTTATTATTAGATATATTATTATTATTATTATTATTATAAGACTTTGAGAGTAGAGATTTATATCAGCACCAGGATCAAGATCTATTTCCATCCTATTCAGATCAGTCAGTAAGGCATCAACGTTACATCGCTTGATATCTTTAACGTATGTGCATTTGAGTGCAGTTGGACAGTGACAATCAGCAGTTAACTCGAGGAACACAGCAGGATGATGAGAATCCATTAGGAGTAGAAAGTCAGTAGGGTCAACACGCTGAGTGCATCCAGTGATTGACGTAAACACCAAATCCAGTGTAACATTGTTGTCATTTGTGATGAGATTGCATTGCTGCAGCGAGTGAAACGCAGATAAGTTAATAAGCTGCCGAGCATGTACTGAGACAGGAGTAAGCGGGTCATTCCAAGCAACATTTGGTAGGTTAAAATCACCTAGGACTGTGACTGTAGAGTAGTGAGTACGACTGTTTAAGATGTCTTCAGCCACGTTACAAAAACTGTTGTACCTTACAGAGGGCTGATTCGGGGGAATATAAACTAAAATAGCAACATTTTTGTGCAAGGAATTAGTATAAAAGTCAACAGCGACATAATTTACACCACAAGCAGGACCGTCAATCAGATTACATCGGAGTTCCTTCCTCACCGCCAGCAGAACACCCCCACCACTCATCTTGATACTAGTAATTAAGGATCGGTCTGCTCTAAAGATATTATAATTATGTAAGTGCAACTCATTGCTATCTATATCGACTGATAGATTTGTCTCAGTTAGAGCAATTACGTCATATATGCAGGTAGATACACTTAAGCTTAATTCTTGAATTTTAGTTCGTAACCCATTAACATTCTGATAGTATAACTGTAGTCTAGAGTTACCGTTGGATTTCCTCAGTTTTTTGTTTTTTAACAATAGTGGGAACACCGTTGATATATTTTATGGTGAGATTTAACTCTCCGTTTTTTGTTCTTTGCTCAAGTTGGTCTCTCAGACCAGCGAGATACTTCCTTTCCAATGGTGTTCTATCTCTGGTTAAATACACTTTTGACCAAGCAGGATTAAAATCTTTAAATGCGACTTTAGCTGCAGCATTCAGGATGAACAAGGATTCTTTTTCAGATTGGAAGACAAGTTTCAATGGACGATTCTTGTCGACAGTAGCCAAACCAAGTCTGAAGAAAGTTGTTATGGGGGTTTCCTGAAGAGACAAAGCTTGCAATAGGTTAGCTATTTGTGTTTTATCATAATCTCTTTTTACTTGTGGTTTACTATTGACATCAGGGTGTTCGGGAAGATTTAATATAATCAAATTTCTTGAGCGACGAGTTCTGTCATTTATCTCACCAACTATAGTTTCCAGCTGAACCCCAGATGATGGCGTATCTTTGATCGTATTCATCTCCTCTCTAAGACTTTCCATTCCTCGTTCCACTCGTGGCTCGAGATTAGAGATCTTGTCTTATATAGTGTGGAGCTTATCCTTTTTTCTGAAATTCCAGCCGAAACAGCAGTGATATCATCAATTCTATTTATTTTTGATGCCATATTGGTCAGTTGAGATGCCATTTTTAGAAACTGTTGCCACTAGATTAGACAAGGAGTCACCATCATCTGATGTACAATCCACTCTCATACATATCCATTGCTTTTTGGTATTATTGGCATATTGCGCAGATTCGCTCTTCGTAAGACCAACACATTTTATGTGAAACCAGCGTTTACAAGTCGAATCACATGCGATTCCGTCCTCAGAATCAAGTACTTTCCTCATGCAGACCTTACATGCGATATTAGCATTGGCCATTGCAGCATTTACTGTCATACAGTGAATCGAAAACAGTTTAAGGAACTCAAAAACACAAAACTCCGGCAGCTACTCGATCCACCACCCAGTGTTTTGTTATAGTACAAAAATAGCCTTAGTCAGTGATGATTCAAAAGGCAGTGACCATGAAAGAAATCGACCTGGTTGGGAACGATTTGGACTGGACTAGATTCTTCTCTTCTAGAGAAAGAGAATTAGAGTTCTTGGCATTCTTGGTAAGTTTATTTACTAAATGTCTTTTATCCATGAAAGATTGTATTTTGTTTGTTATTGTTGTTTTTGATTTGTACGTTTATTTATTTATTTTTCATTCATTCATTCATTCATTCATTCATTCATGTTTATGAGCAGTCGAAGTGTAATACTGTTGACTTAGTAAATGCACCGATTTTGGTAATTATGCACTTTCTTGCCACCAAACAAATTTTAAACATTTTGTTTGAAATGGGTCTATAATTGGCTTTATTTTCACGAGATATGCTTTTTATTCCGCGGAAATAACGTATTTTACCGAACAATTCGAAAAAACCAATGTCACAACTTTGAAGTATTTTTGTCATATTTCCGTTAATTTAAATAGTATTTTAATCATCTTTTTTTAATTTTGATGTGTTTTTGCGCTGAATACAAATTTGA
The DNA here is from genome assembly GCA_035578905.1 of Stictocephala bisonia. Taxonomy (NCBI): domain Eukaryota; kingdom Metazoa; phylum Arthropoda; class Insecta; order Hemiptera; family Membracidae; genus Stictocephala; species Stictocephala bisonia. The sequence continues at coordinate 13,392 of JAQJVL010005086.1, forward strand.
AAACTATTTTGGTCTATTACAAATATTTCTCGAGAAATAACGGAAAAACTACTGTCGCGGCGGATCGCGATTAGCGGCCATTACGCGATCATTATATATTTATTTATTTATTTAAATTCCAACGGTTACACCATTTTGTTAAAACAATACAATATCAATATGGCAAAATTAAGGTATTACAAAGTATACAAAAATACACACATAAGAATACACACACACACACACACACACACACACACACACACACACACACACGCACGCACGCACACACACACACACACACACACACACACACACATACGTGTAGCGCTGGAGTTGCGGGAAAGCACGCAAAATATGCACCTTCTGGGGAATCGCACTTCTACTTGGTATTTTGAGATGAGTTTCACAAACACCCCACCTAGGACGTCTACTAACATAAATCCATCATAATTTTTTACAAAACTCATAAAATGTTTCACACGTAGAAATCACATTTTATGGGGAAGGCAAAGTGTGTAACTCCCGTCAGTATGTTTCTGCAGGTTGTGGGGTACCTTGTGTATGCAGCGTCACCACTCCTGCCTCTGCGTAGGGAAGGCACGCCAGACGCTGCACTTCCGCTCCGCTATTCTTATCGCACAATGGATCATGCCACCTGTTATTTTCACCAACTCGGACTGCCTTACTTCATATTTTGGGTTTAGCATTTGATTTCTGCATTTCGCATGGCCTTTTGCTCTTCCACTAGTCTGATTGATTAACGAATAGCTACACTACTGGTGTATTATTAGTATAGTTGTTACTATTCCCCTTTTACAGCCATTATATTCTAGATGATTATAAGTATTAATTAATTTATAAAAATAAACAGCTGTGATTTGTTGTTAATTGTTTATGAACAATATAAAATAATACAATAATTAACAATTATTATTTATTAATAAAGAGAACAAAACAGGTTAAAATAATCTAAATGTAAACAAACCTCTCTTGAGATGCCTAATGTACAACAGCTGACAATGGTTTGTTTATTTAAGTTCACGATATTAAAAGTCCTTATAAAAAATAAACAAAAGTTTAAGTCGATGTCCGTGCCTAAAAGCCTCCTCAGTCCTAACTAATTTGAGTGATCAGTAGGTCAAAATAAAGTGCACATTTCACTGAGTGTTCTTAAACCAAAACGAAGTATGTAGGTTAATTAACACCGGAGAAACTGAAAAAGAAATGGTAACGGTCTCCACAAGAAACGTATAGGAGAAAAACATTTTTGGTAAAACGTAAAAAATATCAAAGCCAAGTAACTTTAAATTTCTGATGGCTGATCTGTAAACAAATACTTTACATTTAAAAATAAAATGAAGGAAATTAACCGGATAGATCGGCTATGCTGACTGTCGTTAGTATTTCATAAATGTTTCTAATGCATAGATTGCATGTGCCTAACACGTATATTAGTCACGAAGAAAAAAATAAAGCAGATGTAGATTTCTTATAGCCGCAGCAAACGCCTCCATGGCTGTTTTATACAGATTACAACTAATTTACATCTTCGTATGGAGACTTCCACGGTCGATATATAAGCTATTTACACAATCGTAATCCGGGTTGGACTGTGTCTGGTTATTATGTACACTATCGAGTAGCAGAGTGTGTCGCCCTGAAGATGAGTGCTGCAATGTGCTCGAAACGTTGGCAATTTGTACATAGTGCACATAATAACCAGACACGGTCCAACCCGGATTACGATTGTGTAAACAACTAATTTACATCTTTATACGTCAGCATTAATAATTATGTACTACATTTATCATTGAGGATTCGGGTGGTGGATAAGAGAGGGATTGACGAGTAGCTGCCTCGGCCATCACATGGTAAAAATATTAAATAACTGCTCGATACAGTTTGCAAACAATTAGATGCGACCTCTTTTTATCTCTTCTCTGAGTAATAGTGAAAGCACTAATATGTTTGCTCTTAGTAGGCCCTAAATGTAATCATATTTTAGAGTTTTAGAGAGTGTTTTCAATCCTCCCGTGTCTATCACTATTATAATAAATTACTTGATATATGTAAAATGTCAAATTAATAAACATTGTCGAGTAACATTCGCTCTGTAGTAACTTCAGTTCTGTTAATAGTTTCTTGATTGAATGTATTTACATTCAAATTCACGCAATAACATTTTGTTAGATATTTAATAAGGCTATTCATTTTTTATTTAAAACCTCAAACTTGTGCATAATTTAGTGACAAAATTTCTGTACCGGTATATTTATTTTATTTTTATTACAACCGTTTTTAAAACTTGTAAAATTGCTATTACTCCGGCACAGTCAACTTGGAGGACTCTACCTAAGATTCAAAGCTTAGTAAAATATTAGAGGCAGAGACTCCAAATCAGAAAGCCATGAGATGATGGATCTGAACTTAGAGGGAAACAAAAGGAAAATAAAATGTCTTAAACTTGATTATAGAGTAATAAGATAAAAAAAAACATTATGTTGAAGATCGTAATGTGAGTAAAATGTTGAACGAATTTGTTATATTTTAAAACTGAACTGAGAAGTTGTAATGTTTAGTGATTTAGTTCATATTTAGTATTTTTGTTTGATTTGTTAAAGAATGTTAATGCTTTTGTTTAATTATGAATACGTTGCCATGATCTACACATTTTTTCATTATACTGTACCAGCTTTAATAATTGACATGTCTGAATTGATATTTGTCCATTAATTCGTTTTATAGTAATAATACTGATTATTTTTGTTGTTTCAATTTTAACTAAAATATTTTTCAGTAAATAATCACCACGAATCCTATTACACTAGCTAATTTCTTTGAATAAGTTGTAGATAACTATCTCTGCAGACGTGTTTGCTAACTGGAAACTATTTTCTAATACTTTCATTTTTCAAAAATTAATGTAACAAAACATTGTTTCAATTATGAGGCTCTAGTTGTAAATGAACTCATTGTTTCACTCAGTTTAAAACTACAGTAATACACACAACTGTAACTCTATATATGGTTTGTTTGTAAGTTTGAAAACTTTTTTTAGACCTGTACGACATTGCTTAAAATGGATATATTTGTTTTGAAACATAATGCTTTAAGCGCCCTTAATTTAGTTTTATTCTATTTTAAAAACAATAACAATTAACATTACACTGTAAAACATAAATATATATTCCTAAAGTATAAAGTACAATTAAAGTCACACAACACAAATTTATTACAATATAAACACAAAATGCACAAATATATTACAATACAAGTACAAAATGCACATATATTATGAAGATCGATTTCGGTTAACCACGCTCACCTTCCTCAGACCAGAGGGATTCACAAAAGAACGAAAAAAGGTGTTCAACAACTCAATTTATAGGCCTACGATCACGTAACCTTATTGGTTGGGATTGTCGAAATGGCGGCTGCTAAAATATTATTGACTAATTTCTTTTGGTTGTTACTTCTGCTCTTTTCATCATTTTCATACTTTTGTGAATCCATCTGGTCTGAGGAAGGTGAGCGTGGTTCACCGAAATCGATCACTATAATATATGTGCATTTTGTGTTTATATTGTACTATATTTGTGTTATGTTACGTTTACTTGTACTATATACTATATACAACACGTACTAAAAACTATTTAAAATATAAAACAGAATATTTATTTCTATATACTCATTTGGTAAACATGAAAAAAATCATTCATGATCGAGATATGGGACTCAAGAATTTTAAACCAAAAAAACCCCTCCTCTACTTAGTTAGACTAGCCTGAAACTGTTTATCACATTAATTTGGGCTAGGCTTATTTGTTGGATTTTTTCACATCGGGGGGTGGCCCACAAAGAGTTAGGTGAAAATCGTAAATGAACTAATGAGAAAGTTGCACATGAAATAAATATCCTTATTAGCACAACATCACAGTGGAGGGGGAGGGCTAGAGTCAGTGAACGTTCTGTTTCGAAGTATAATTATAAAATCATTTTTAGGATATAACAACTTGTACTTGTATAACTCACTTGGCCGTTTTATTTTAGTATATAACTTTTTTATTTTCGAAGAATCTTTCAGTTTTTTGGAGTAGACACCACAAAGTTTGCCCTTTTCCAAATCTGACAGTATATCAGGAATCATAAGAAAATTAGCTTTAGTTTTATTACCCACTCAAGTAAATAACACAAGTATTAAAATATTTTACATTATCAAACATTTTGGTCCAATCCCTGATACTCTAAATGTTTGAGCTTTTAATCTAACATCTATATATAAGGTATGTATTCGTTATGCGTGAATATCCTTGAGGTTATGTCATAAACTTTTGTTTTACCATAAGAAATACGATGGATCCATTTCGGAGTCTAATAAGGCCACCATCTTGTTTATAAGGGAAATAAAGTCTTTTGTAAAAAGTTCTGTAGGTTTCAGACCGAGATCTTCAATTCAAGTATACACATGATGGGGGTAGGATCGTTGGAAGTGTCTCAACCTGTAGTGTCACTCAGTTAGCGAGTGAGGTCCATTTTGAATTTGGCTCTGTGACGTTGTGTTTTCCTCATCTTTAATTATATTAGATTTAATTTGACCAAATATCTTTAATTTAATGAGTGATCTCATTAAGAAATCTGGGGCCAGATGTGATAACAATTTATATTAGAGTAAAAAGTTAATTTCTAGCATATGATGAGGATTGATGCGTTGAGTTTGAATGATTAATCTGTATTGGTTCAACAAATGTAAAGTCGTCAACTAGTGTTAAGATGGCGTGTTTTTAAATTTAAATACGAGGAAAAATTCGATTTAAAACTTTTAATACCATAGAGAACCTTGTATTAATATAAAAATTAAATTATAACATTGATGAAGATCTTACTGAAAATAACGAAAATCATGTACAGTCAATGTTTATATTATAACATTTATTAAATACTACTTTTAATAAATTAAAATTATTATAAATTGTATAGAATATAATAATAATTTTATAAAAAACACAACTTTTATAATTTTTATGTAAACGTGTTTTTACTGCACATAAATGTTAAAAAATGTTACGCTTAAACGAAAGATAACACTAATACAAGTTAAGTTCCTCAATCGTATGTTATGGATGGACACTAAAAGACACCTACTAGTATAAAATGTAATATTATTTAGCAGTTCTAAGTGTGAGTTAAAAGAAATATGGCATATTAGTTAACCCAAAATGAGGGTAATCTATGTTATTTAGCGCTTCAAATTAAAGAAAACTGTTGAAATTCAAATAAATAATAGTTTATATTTAATTAGATAGCCTACTCCGTATTCTAATGCTATATTGCGATCTTGCATATTTAATAAAAAAATGTAAGAAAATAATAATATTTAGCTGGGTTTATTAAACGCTGTAAAGTGGGGGGTTTAAATGTATTTGACTTTATAACTTCTGATTAAGACTTATCAGTACTTAGTAAGGTTTCTAGTATATCTCTATTTATAGAAAGATCAGGCATTCAACTGATTACGCCTTTGTACTTCATCTTTTTTCAGCACTTTCGGTACAACCATTGATTTTACTATATAAAGAGATACTCCATCCATATGGGAGAGTTGTGGCGAGGCCCCTAAACTGTTTTGAGGTCCCACGCTGCGCTGCGCATAGCCCTATTTCTCTCTCTCTCGCACGCTCTTCCGTCTCTGTCTCACTTCCCTCCTCTTAACCCACTCTCCCATTCTCCAGACAGCCGCCCCGCCCTCTCCTTCCTCAGGTCACGCACACAAACAACGTCCTGCTTAGATAATTGTTTACGTTATTCCATATGGCCAACGTTTATCCGGGTTCTCTGTTTTTATATTTGCTTGCATCTCTTTCGAATAATAAAGAATACTGTGTTGATACTATTACAGTAAAACTCAGTGTGACATTCATATTGAATAAAGAAATATTTATAACTGAATAAATTAACACACCATGTATTTGTAAATAGACACACTTGAATATACCGCTAACTTATTGGCAATGCTGGCGATAATTACTGCTGATTTAAGTAAACATTTTCATATTATATAGCCCATCTGAAAAATCTTAATTTATTGCATTTTAACCATCGATTAGGTGATTAAATCGACTGTTGTACTCAATCATTAGTTTTTCATATGCGGTAATTGATTAAAAAATAAATTGTTTTCAAATCCAATCAATGACTCCTTTCAATTATGAAATTGATCTGCAAATATTCCAGGAATATATAATAGCCTAAAGTGAAATATTAAAAAATGTGACATTATTTATTTCTTTGACAAAATAAATATTGAAATAGGCCTATGATATTTGTATAGAATAATACTGGGCAAAATATAAAACCCAAATGAGATTCAAATTGAATGATAGGGTTAGAACAAATCATAACAAAACCACTAATTTACTTCTATACAAGATAAAAATAGCTTTCATCTTATGGCCTGATTCAGACAATCTGTGTATAGGCATTTAATTTAAAATAGCATTATTTTTAATTTTATTATATACATATGTTTTATTATTACTGACTGTAACATTAACATATTATTTGGTTCCAAGTAATTGCATGATTGTTTGTAAAATATTTCATTGTTTGGTGAATGGTCAGTTTTTATTTTTTTCAGAATCATGAAGAGTTGTGACTCTATTATTACTTCTTGAGAAAAACAATCTCGATGTCAATTGCAATTGGTTAGGAAATATTATCGCGATAGAATATAACTAGACTACTGATTATTTATATTCAATTTTCATTATTTTAATCAGGTTGTGAAATTATTGTAAATTTTGTTTATGTCCCCCTTTAAAAAATACCGATTTATAACATTGATTGAATCAGACCATTGTAAAACGTATGTTTAAGGCGAATATAATTAAAGTTAACACATCTGTTTTTCATACTATTATTTTACTAGATGTGAAAGTATGGATAAACTGCAATTTATTTATATTTTCAATTTCTCTGGAAAAGACACTCTGGAATTACACTGGTACCACTTCACAAGTAGCGTGACCAGCAATAACATAAGAAATTACTAACTTTAAGTAACCACAGTCTAAATAATAACAAAATTAACTATAACCGCACTCTGTGGTGTTTTTAATTATAACAATTCGAATATGACTTATTTACACAACTGAGAATGAACAGAACAAACAATGCCAAGAACTAACAAAACTATATAAACAAATAAATATTACAAATAAACAATAATATAGTTAAAAAATAATACGTAAATTTGGGTTTTGCGCATATTTTGAACTGTAATAGTATTGTTTCAAATTGAAACAATTATATATATATATATATATATATATATATATATATATATATATATATATATATATATATCGTATTAATAATAAGCATACACTTTCAAACTAGATAAATTAATCCTAAGTAGAAGAACAGAAGAACAGGGACCTTTTTTTAATAACCAAACACTTCAACTCTATAACTGTGGGCCGTGGGGAGTAATATAGGCTATACATGTTTAAAAATTATTGTAATTTAATAGTAACATTTAAATGAATGGCAAACATAATTATATTAAACATCTGCGGTTAAAAAGATGACTAAAAGTCAAACAACTTATATTATTTACACTTATTTAGCTACACATTAGATTAATTAGGATATAGTATTACGGTGATCACTTAACTTAAATCACTAATGAGAGTTAGGCGAGGGTCCAATAACAAAACGTGCGAGCTGTACTTAAAACGTTACAGGAAAAACAAAGGATATGCGATGATTGTTAGTCTAGTACCGTGTACACCAAAATAATAAATATCAATAAAAATATTTCCATTTTATTGTTTTTTTTTTTATCCAACTCAAGCCCAAAATCAATTCAGATATTGTCACACTTTAGTTGTTATAGAAAAATTAAATCCTGGTTTTGTCATCTTGGAAACAAGTTCAGCTGATATAGATGATTATTATATTTTACCAATAACCAAGAAAATATAAGCACAGAATATAAGCAGATATGTGCTTATTTTGTAGTATAAGTTTGGTGCTATTCGGAATCAGACCAGTGAAAATTCAAGTTATGCTGGATTGTGATATTTACCGAAATATTTCTATAGCACAGCTTGAGGTCTAAGTTGCTTTTTTGAGCGACCAAGACTGGACAGACTACCTGAGATCGGTATTGCGCGCAACTCGAGTACTGGTTTGGGGCCTTCTTGGGACATCGCAATTAACGCAGCTAGGATTGCGCGCAACTCGTTAACGGCCAGAGAGTGAGGTAGGCCTATTACACGATTTTCGGCAACGCGACTGAAGAACTGAATTGTGTGCAAGTATGTTTTTTTCTTTTTCATTTTATGACTCCGCCACTATTTATGAAATCATCAATACATCAAATATTTTCTCTTTATCTCCATCTCTTTATATCAAATAAAAAGAAAAAATGCCAATCCTGGTATAGACTAAAATAGGTTTACTTTACCTTCCGTTTAACAGTTCACAGCGTGTGATGGTGATAACAACTACATGTTTCGCCGTGAATACGGGCGGCATCTTCAGGTTAAAGAAAACAAATAAGTCCAAGTGGGACGCGTCACAAATTAATTAAAACTTAACAAACACACTTCACACACGAGGAAAACAACGAATATTAAAACTTTCGGTAGGCCTACCACACACATTTCCCTGTCCACGGCGTGACCCGGAAGCAGATTTTAATATTGTGATATTAATGACAAATAGTTCAATTTACTTTTAAACAAAAAGGAATATTCATTCATAGTTAAAAATACAACAATAATTATAAAATGCAATAATGACAAGAAGCTTTAATTATTTGATAAAAAATGAATAATGATTTCAATAATATAAAGGGTTAATTCTAGTATTAAATGTGAACTATATGACAGATGATAAGTTAATGAATAATTAAATTGTTATAAATTATCTTTGATACTTCTAATAACGTATCCTCAGATGACTTTCCTTTGATAAAACTGAATTGACGTGGATTAAGAAAATTTAACTTAGATAAATAACTATGGAGTCATTTAATCATTTTTTTTTTCAAAACCCTTAGAGAATACAGATAACAAGCTGATAGTTATTATGTTATCTAGTTTATAGAGTTATTTTCCTTCAAAATAGGTACCACTGAACTTAACTTCAGGCTCTCAGGAAAAATGCCTTTGATAAAACTACTGTTTATTAAGTGAACTAAAACTGGTGCAATCTCATCAATTATATTTTTTAGTAAATGTATATTAATTTTGTCAGAGCCAGTTATTTTTTTATTTTTTAAAAGCTTAACAATACTCTTAATTTCATCTAAATCTGGTGGAGTTATAAATAATGAATGTTGACATTAAGTACGTAAAGGTGGAAGGGCATTGGAATGCACAACGTCTGGACGGCTAGACTGGATTGTGATAAGGTGATTGATTGTTTATATTATCAGCAATGACGGAAGGCTCACGCGTAACTTCGCCATTTGGCAATTCAATTAGCTCAACTATTTTCTTTGAGGAACCACTTGTTAAGTTATTTATTACCTTCCACTGCTCAGATACATCACCTTTACAGTTTTCTAATAATGTTGAATAATAATTGTTTTTTTGTAAAATTGATCACATTATTTAATTCATTAGTACATTTTGCAAAATAATTTTGAAAAACTGTCATATGGTCTTTTTGTAGAAATTTTATATAATTTTTTACGTCTCTCAAATTTATATAAAATGTTTGGTATGTGCTTATATAAAATGTTGGTGTTACTCAGGGATTTAACAACTTAGCCTTTAACAATTTAGAACTACCACCATTTTTCTTGCTACTTCTAAATATACAATTAGCCTTCTTAAAATATCAATAAACTTACAATACGTAGTATTTACATCATTTTAGATAATGCATAATGTTTTAACTAAACATCTGTAACACACTGTTATTTACATTGATAAAATAACAAAAAAAATGTTCCCTAACATTTTTCATATTCACAAACCCTTAAGTCCTAAATAAAAGATCACGATTTCTTTTCGTGCAAGACATAGCACAACAAGGAATACTATCCCACTTTGACCCACTATCAAGGCCAATCGGCGACAGTAGACAGCTGCAGTGGCGACAGTCCGGACGAGCGTCTTAAAAGCAAGAAGAGAGAATGGGAGGGAGTGATTAGTTTCCTTTACTGCTCCCAGGTTGTGCAACCGAACAGTCGAAACTGGAGGCAATTTCGACCTCTTTAACTTGATTGACGACAGGTTGCAGCACGGTCGCTCCCATATTCCGTGCCTCAAAATTTAACATTGGATGGAACTATCTTCTATGTATAGTAAAATCAATGGTACAACAGACTAACATATTACGCAGATATTTGCTATAATGTAGTAATACTTAACTAGTCATGTTATTATAAAAATAATAAAATAAGCAAAACTATTTTCGTTCATATTTATCATATATAATTTAACAATTTTATTTCATGATACTTGATATCTCTTTGTTTCAATATTTGTTTGTTGAATAAACGTATCTTTAACACAGGTTACCTGCTTACTCACATACACACGCAAGCAACTTGATAATTACTATAAAATAAACTTCACTGTTCTTATGAACTGACAATATTTATATGTACGAACGATTGAAACATAATATTAAAATTTACCCTCCCGAGTACACCTAAAAGTGTTATTGAAGTATGTCACTATAGTAAATCAATTTTATTTGGACTATGGGTAGCTTAACTATCACTGTACGTTTGGCATGATGGAACCTGCGTTGCAGACTTGGAAAATATTAGCAGCAATCGGAAATTTGACTCTCAACATCAAACACATATCCTTAATTTAACAATGAATCAAGTAGGTACAGATATCTCCAATGCTATGGACCCTGAACCATGTTCGAATATGCCATCTAGTAGTAGGTGTAGGACTGACGAAGAAGAGCAAATCATTAGTGAACCTACACCAAATAAATTTGGCCTCGTTCCTTACAGTGACTCGGATGATTCTGTTGATTATTTATCGCTTGAAAATAACAATACATATCAATCCAAAAATAAACAAGAACTATCTGTAATGAGAGAATCAAATATTGAAAATATTGACTACTAGCAGAAAGTACCCGTGCTTCGCTACGGATTATGATTAAGGAACACTTACATTAGGACCTATGAACGGGTTGTGTATTTTCGCCGAGGAACGAAATAATTAATTGTTAGTAACTCGAGTACATCTGCCCGTTGGTTTACCAGAATTAAAATTGAGAAAATGAGTCTGGCGTATCCAGTCTCGCCACGGGGAGGCCGGCAGGTAGAGACCATATTTACAACTTATTTCAAAAAACAAAAAAAAAAAAAAAATATATATATATATATATATATATATATATATATATATATATATATATATATATATAACATTTAATTAAAAACACCGGGTAGTTTTATTTGGTAAGGCAGTCACCCTAGCCTCTGCCGAATCAATCACACCGGGTAGTTTTATTTGTTAATGCAGTCACCCTAGCCTCTGCCGAATCAATCACACCGGGTAGTTTTATTTGGAAAGGCAGTCACCCTAGCCTCTGCCGAATCAATCCCACCGGGTAGTTTTATTTGGTAAGGCAGTCACCCTAGCCTCTGCCGGAACAGTCTCACCGGGTAGTTTTATTTGGTAAGGCAGTCACCCTAGCCTCTGCCGAATCAATCACACCGGGTAGTTTTATTTGGTAAGGCAGTCACCCTAGCCTCTGCCGGAACAGTCTCACCGGATAGTTTTATTTGGTAAGGCAGTCACCTTATCCTCTGCCGGAACAGTCCCACCAGGTAGTTTAATATATGCAAGTACTTAAATATATTTTAGTATATTTTAGTCTGATAGATATATACGGATAGCCAAAATTGATTTTGTTGTTGTTTTCTTAAGTGCTTAGTACCTCTTTGTAAACAACATTTTTAGTCCTTTTTTCTGGCTGAAGGACGACCAGACTGTCAGATGAGCTTACTCTAGAACATGCTACGTATAACTGGCCATGGGAGGAACAGTCATTGCTCAGATCTACCCCAGCCATCTTCAAACTTTGCCCTTGTGCCTTGTTAATAGTCATGGCATAGCAAAATTTTACATGGAACTGCAGACGTTTGAATGCAAAATGGTAGTCTGAGGGAATAAGAGGAATTCGGGGAATAAAAACAGTTTCTCCTTGACCAACGCCTGTAAATATTGTCGCTTCAATAACATGTTTATGCAGAGTTTTCACCTGCAGCCTGGTACCGTTACAGAGTTTGGGAGGGTTTAGGTTGCGGAGTAGCATTATTGGAGCACCGACGTTTAGAGAAAGAACATGAGGTGGAATTCCAGGGGGGTTCAGAGTGTGGAGAAACTCCGCTGGATAGTGAACAGCGTCTTCTGTCTCAACCACTGAGTCCACAGATTCATACCTCACAACAGCAGAAGGCAATTTTTCTAACAACGAAAGGTTTATTATATTTGCAGAGTCGTTAGTTGGGGTAAGAATCGCCCTCTCTTGCAACCATGTTGGACTATTGTTCACATTGTCATTTAAGTTGCTAACAACAAATTGATCAAAAATGTTTTTCTGGTACCACCAAGAGCGTCCAGGAAAAAGAGTTGCCCAGATTCTGAAATAATACTGCAGGTAATTTCTTTGTAAATATTCAGTTGTTCTTCGTTCAGCTTTGGAACATTTACAGCAACCATTTCACAGAGCTGGACTACATCGAAAGAAATTTCTCTGAGGCGTTCCAGGTTGTTAGTGATGGACTCTTGCTCGCGAAGTGGTGTAGGAAGACTATAGTTTTGGAGACGGTTGCCAGACATTGAATACACCAAATCTTCGAGTAAAGCCAAACATTTGCTGTACATAATGTCCATACGCTGTTGCACATCCTTAAACTCTGTCTCCATCGACCTCTTTACGTCGTCCGCCAAACTGTCGCGGTGTTTTTCCCATAATGTGAGAGGACTACTTACTTGGCAAAACACCAACATGATGGCAAGTAGTTCGCGGATCTTGGACGGGGAGTCTGAGAGTGAAGCTTCTTCTAGTGTTCGATCCCAGTGAGTGTCGTCTTCGAGCAAACCAAGAGCTGTACATGCAGACTAAAACGTTTGGTGGACCACTCCATTTACGTTCCTAAGATATTCAAATGACGTAGGCCCTTTAACTTCGTGTAGGAGAAGGCGTAGAAAATAGCACTCAGAGTTATTAGGGTGAACAGTATATACCCTGCCTAAAACCTGATCTTTTTTCACCCCGGGATAGCCTGGTACTGATTTCCCTTGCTTTCTTCTACAAAAGGTATTCTTTTTCCATACGAAATATGACGGAACTTCAGAGTAAAGGAGGGTTCTTGCAAACGCATCGGTTTTGCACAGATCGAAGAAGCCCAAAAGAGTAGTTTTTGGCGGGTTGTTTAGCCTTTCCATTACATTTTCTTCGTTAAAATAAACTCTTTGGCCGTTTTCAAGATGAACTGCAAGATGCATGACTGGGGGATGGCGATCGTGTATTGGAAAGCAGAGAATTCGCCAGACAGCTTCAGAAGTACTAATGTAGCGTCCTGTCTGGTACCTTGTCACCTCGTCAAGTTCATTTTCAACTGTAAAAGCTGCCCGGAATCGGACCCTTTGTTGACGTATTTGCAAATATATTTGATAGACTTGACAGAGTTGCAGTACTCAACGTTGATATGCGCTGAAAAGGTGCGAGACAGGACAGGGTTAAAATGTACCACCCATTGATTGTCAAGCTTTACCCCGTTGATGTCAACAACAAATCCACCATCTGAAGGAGAACTCCTACAGTATTTAGGATAACCGTCTTCCCTAGTCTGTGTTTCTCTTAGTAGAGGACGGGATACTTTTTGCTGCAAGCTCCATTAACCATACAGGGCGAATTTCTGTTGAGAGCACCACATGGGCCGTGGATCATAGTTGACTTCACAATCTCATGGAGGGCAGGGTCTAGCTCTGAGTCAGGTATCTCTGCACAAATAACTTTGTCAATCATGTCTGGTTTAATCTTTTCTTCTAGCCAAAGGAGAATGTGTACATGAGGAAGGCCTCTTTTTTACCATTCTATGGAGAACATGTGACATCTACATGCTCCAAATATAGACCTTTTCGTTAGTTTCATCAAATGCTTCACTTTTAAGTAGAAAACCCACGCTACCAAGTCATGTCTGTGCTGAGCCTTCTGACCTTCCTTGAGCAGTTCATATATCTCTCGCCATTTTGGGTTGCACGTAAAAGTTATAAAGAGATCTGGACGACCAAAATGGCGGACATAGGTCATGGCATCCTGAGTACGCTCATGCATGTAGCGAGGTCCTCCAGTGAAGCTTGATGGCAGTACAACCATCTTACCCAGCTCCGATACCTGAGCATCAGCTTTTCTCATGGCATCCTTCAAGTGAATGTAGTCTTCACTCCTCAACTTTTTTTGGTTGTTTCGAATGAAGTTTAGCCGTTCTGTTTCATATTTTGCGTACATATCAACCAAAAATTGGTTGAGGAGGTTGCGAAACAAAAGTAAATATGGTTCTTCGCCTTCTCGCTCCATTAAATTATATCCGTAGAAATCAGCTGCAGACACAGTTTTCTTAAGTGCTGTCTTGGTGTTTGGGTCACGCTGAGGGATGTTGATACAATAGCCATCTTCACCACGGCAGAACATGAGAGGATACTGAAGAGAATCATACGTTAGATGTAGCTCACTGATTCTTATCAGTTTGTCTTCCCTACTGTATAGCACAATGTCTCGCTTTTCATACACCTGGCCTACAATCAAGACAGCAACTTCGTTAGTGGTAGGAGTATTGTAACGTCCCTTGTGAGCACTCGAAGGCTTCTGGTCAGCAGTGATAACTACCTGGAAATCTTGCTGATCTTTGGGAACAGAATCAATAGCAGCTTTGAACTCTTTGATATATTTCTTATGTTCATGAAGAATTTTTTGGAGATGACCAATGCTGGCTTGACATCTTGAAAGTACCCACAGCGAATGTCTCTTTCACGGTTATCATCACCAACAAAATATATCTGAAGGAAAGACGGCTGCTGTTGTGTTCGAGGCATTAGACTCCCTATTCTATGATAAACCTGGCCTTGCACCTTATATGTTGGCATGAAATGGTCTCCTTTTATCTCTTTTGCTCCAAACGACGTCATTTGGAAACAACCGTTGTATTTGCGAATATTATTAAGAAAATGCTCAGCGTCAGGATGGTCGTGAGAAAGAAGGCTATGTAAGGGGTCGGGATATTTTTGAAAGGGAAGCAGTTGAACTTTTCCATTACTGCAACACATTCAGGGGCTTTCGTCTTTCCATTTTAAAGCATGGCAGAAATTGCACTTTTCTCGAGGTCAAAGTTGAACTATTTTATCTGTAGAATATTTAATGTTTGGGTCATACTTGAAACCTGAGAGTTTCTTGATTGTCCATGGCAGTAACTTTACTTGTGCACGCCTCTCACTGTACTTTGACGTAGCCTCACGATTAACTTCAGGATGGTTTTTTGAGTACTTATTTACAGACTTTCTGTTAATCTCGGGGTTGTTCTTGGTATATTTTTTAACAGCCCTTCTGTTTACTTCTGGGTGGCTCTCGGCATATTTTTGAACAGCCCTTCTGTTTACTTCTGGGTGGCTCTCGGCATAATTTTGAACAGCCCTCCTGTGCACTTCAGGGTGGCTCTCGGCATATTTTTTAACAGCCTTTCTATGCATTTCAGGGTGGCTCTCCGTATTTTTAGCAACAGACTCCCTAACCTGCTTTTTTCGGATGGAATCAGTGAATCTTTTCCTTTGTTTTCTATCTCTAGATTTTTGAGGTGTGATCACTGTTACGATTGATTCGTCCGTACTCATGTCTAAGGGAGTTTCAAGGTTTGATAGGATGGGCTGAGAAGAGCCTGGTTGGACTGCAACAGGTTCATAGACACAAAGGGAAGATGGGCCAGGTTTGGATGTAATAGGGTCGGTGGGCATAAATTCAGAAAAACCAGGTTGGGATTTTAATGTTGAGGCATAAGATTTTGAGGTATGTAGACTGTTTTGAAAATAATTTGGTACATAAGGTTGTTCGCAAGGTATAAGAACGTCAAAGTGCCCTGCCATGTCATCACCAGAGAACTTAAGTCTTTTTATTTCCTGAACCTCATCCCCATAACAGGCTAAGAGTTTTCTGTCATGAAAGAGCTCGAACTTATAAGGAAAGACCTCTGCTGTAACCATGAGCTCACAAAAGGTTCCATAGAAGTAAGGCTGTGACATGTCGGCGATGTACTGACGTTTATTTCTGTAAGGGACTTTATTTATGGTCAAGGTGTAAGGCTTAAGTCTGCGCCAGTTGTTGGACACGTGACGCACAATGTCAGCGTGCACTCGGAGTGTTAGTGAAGCTGTACAGTGGACCAGATAAGATAAAGAGGAGAAAAGGCAAGCCCCGTCCCCAGTGATCTTTATGACATGGTGAGGTATTGCCACACCATCAATATCGAATGTTTCAATAACCATTGTCATGCAACTGTTCAGAAAAAGTATTAAGATGAATAAAGAAAAATTTAGCTTTGTATTTTAGAAGAAGAAGATGAAGTGAAAAGGTTTAAACCCAAGCAGATGATCTAGAATTGAAGCAAGCAGTAAGTAAAAGAAGCAAATAGTTAACAGAATAAAATACCAATATAAACTCTTGTAGTAAGGGAACACCCTACCCAAAGTGGAGTGGCCGGAGTTGTAACTACAGAGTTATGTCAACTGTATCAAGTTTGAACCAGGAGAACTATTAAGAATGTCAGAGTTATGACATGAAAAAAGGTAAAAAAATGATGGTATGAAAGGATGTGAGGCAATCGAATACTATAGTAGCAAATAGTGGGGCAAAAGAAAATATTTAAGAAAAAGTAGGTAGTATTCAGAAGCAATAAGCAATGGACAGAACTGAACAAACAGCAAAGCAGTGTTCAGGTCAAAAGCGTGTACTGGACTGATATGAGCCGAGCCGTACTGCGGTGCGGTGCTGGTGAGGTGCGGGGAGTGGGAGGGAGGGCAGAGGTCAACTGATAAGAACCGGCCTTCTACAGCCAAGACTGCTATCGCTAATTTACAATCAGCCGAAGAATCATAGTATCAAGTTTATTTGTGTTCTGTTGTCTAGGTTTAGAAAATATACAACAATCGTCAAGTATCGAGTTTTTTGCTGTTTGGTTTGAAACGTGATTGAAATGTTTTTTTTTTTTTATAAGCACTTATGCAAAGTATAAATAGTTATAGTGCCGAGCAGAACCAAACTTGTTGTAAAATTTTTATTACAGTTCATTTAAGACCTAAAAGAAAGCTTAGCACCAATTTTAGTTGCGATCTGCTTTGTAAGTTCAGAAAAAACGTCCCAAAAGGACGTTTTAGGATCTTAGACCTAAAAGGAAGTTTAGCACCAAATTTTCTTTTAATCTAATGTTTAAGTTCAGAAAATTCGAAAATTAAACGTATCGTTTTACGCGGTTTGGTCGAGAACCCGATTTAATTTTTTGAAACAGTTTCTCAGAGAGCACCTACAACTCTAGAGAAAGCTACATACCAATTTGCATTCGAATCCGTTCCTTAATCATAATCCGTAGCGAAGCACGGGTACTTTCTGCTAGTTCTTTATAGTGCTGAAATGACCCGAACTTTGTGAAAACTTTTTTCTAGAGTTCATCTAAGACCTAAAAGGAAGCTTGGTTCCAAGTTTTGTTGCAATGTGATTTGTAGGTTCAAAAAAAAAATACATAAATTTAAAAGTCGCGTTTTTCGCGGTTTGGTCGCGAACCTGATTGAATTTTTTGAAACCGTTTCTTAGCGAGCTCCTACTACCCTAGAGGAAGCTACGTACCAAGTTTCATACGAATCCGTTCGGTGGTTTTTGAGATTTCGTGTTTAGTCAGTCAGTGAGTGAGTGAGTGGTATTTGGCTTATATATGTATAGATATAGATGATGCCAAAAATATTGATGGAGGTCAATACAACACATATTGCATGCCTCATTTTGACGAAAACTCACAGCACTCCACAAACGAGTTAGTTGACGAAACTGATACTAAATCTGATTCTAACTTCAAGCTGTTTTCGTTGTCTTCAAGAACCGATGAGGATTGTGCTCCTTCAATGTACCCTAACTGCCATTTAGCAAATTTTTTTAGGGGTTTTAAAGAAAAATAGACTGTCTAGGCATGCTTTAAAATGTCGGAACAATCACAAAGGAATAAAACATACAGGGCACACAATTGGTAGAAGTATAACATTGCTCACGGCAGATAATGATACTTCAACTGACCTCTAGATATATTGAATAATATGAAAACTGACAAGGAATCACTTACAGTGAGAAATGACGATATAATTTAAAAATATGGCCAGTGGCTTTGTGATAAGCATAGTTCACATAAACATCTAAAGAATAACATTTCAAAAAAAATGAGAGAACTTTCTGGATTTTTGCTCCAACTAAACGAAAACTGGCCTGATTGCGACTATCTTACTTTGAGGGAGGCCTTAAAACCAAACAAATTTTTTCTTACTGTTGAAGCAGTAAAGAAATTAACTGGCATTGACTCATCTAAGAGGAAACTATCAACACAAGCTCTTAAGTTAGGATTTTCTCTCCAAAAGTGTCTCATGATAGTAAAAAATGAAGCGATTGTAACAAGAAATGAGAAGAAAAAGAAAGAAGTTGATGACTTCATGGAGCTGTATAGACTGAATTGGACTAATTCCATCCTCAGAAAGGCAACGGAGGATATTGACAAGTCCAAATACAATAGGCCGAATCTACTTCCTCTTACTAAGGATGTTAGATGTATGAATACATACATCTATGTACATACACAATAAGAGCATAATTTTTCTCCAAAAGATTGAGAACAACCAGGCAGATGGAAAAGATTTTATAGAATTCTGCCATATTACATTAGCTCATGTCATTACATTAAACAGAAAGAGAGTCGGAGAAGTTCAGCGATTGACCAAAGATGATTTTATGGCCCGAATGACTAATCAAGAACCCCAAGGTGAAATAGAATCTACTTTAAATTCTCACAAAAAACTGTTAGTCAAGAATTTAAGCCTGATTTAAATTATAGGGAAAAAGGACGCAAAGTACCACTTCTGCTAACTAAAAAATTAAAAAAAAGCATAGAAACTATTTCAATGAAAAGACAACAGTTTAGGGTCCCAGATACAAATCCTTTTATCTTTGCTAAATGTAGAAGTAATCAGTGTATTCGGGGGAATGACGCATTAAGATTGATTGCCCTTAAATGTGGAGCTAAACATCTTAAGAAATTAACCTCCACCAGCTTGAGGAAACACATTGCCACGGTGTCTCAGGTCTTAAATCTGTCACTAAATGATTTAGAACTGTTATTTGGGCATCTTGGTCATGACTTGAATATTCATAAGGAATATTACAGACTTCCGGACAAAAAAATGGAACTTGCTAAAGTAAGCAAACTTTTGCTCAAGTTCGATAAAGGCAAGCTCACTCCTGGGATAAATCTGGATCAACTAAATATTGACGTTAGTGATAAATCCGATTCAGATTCCTCTCCTAACGAACAAATGAGGAAGTTAACAGAAATTATGAACATAGTCCTCCAAAAAGTCCTCCACCTTCAACATCCATGGAAACAAGTATTCCCAACATAAGTTCCATTGCCAGGAAGGTCAATTATAGCAGGAGGGATATTTGGACTGAAGAGGAAAACACAGCAATAAATTCATATTTTATGAATGATATAAACAATTGGATAATTCCCAATAAATCAAAATGTGATCTTTGTGTAAAAAGATATCTAATACTTAAAAAAAATCTTGGGTGCAAATTAAATCAAAAGTACACAAGATAATTAAAAAAAGGAGAACAACTAACACATCTTACATAACTCTGCTAAAAAACATTCTTAAAATGTCTGGAATGTTTTCAAGCAGATAATTTTTCTTGCTTCCATTGTCAAGAGGGGATTTTCCTATTTAAGTTTATTTGCTTTAACTATCCTGGCGGGTTAGGGCCTTCTTTCCAATCAGAGATGAGTGGATGGGGAGTACCGAGCCCGCAAAAGTAAAAGGAAGCGTCTGGTATACAGACGGCTCATTTATAGAAGAAGGTGCGGGTGTGGGGGTGTACGGGAGGGGAGCACGGAAAGTTCTGTCTGTACCTCTAGGGGCCCATGCAACCGTCGTCCAGGCGGAGGTGATGGCTATCATGATACCACACAAGAAGAAATGAGTCTAGGTGGCTTCGGAGGAGTTGTCTCAATCTGCTCGGACAGCCAGGTGGCGATAAAGGCGATCATGGCACCACGTACCAGCTCTAAGCTGGTATGGGAGTGCCAGGGGATCCTGGAGACTCTTTGCCAGCGTAAACAGGTGAGACTCATATGGGTCCCTGGGCATGCTGGTATTGATGGGAATGAGAGAGCCGATGCACTGGCTAGGAGGGGGGCAAAGTGCCCACTGCTGGGGCCGGAGCCGGCTCTTGGTATTCCTCTTCAAAAGGTAAAAAGAAGAATTGACAGGTGGACCTCTGAGAAACACGATAGCAGATGGAGGACCGAGTCCGGGCTCAGGCAGTCTCGTGCTGTTATCCAAGGACCGGGTCGCAGGTACAGCGGAGATCTGCTGAGCTGTAACCGGGCCAAGGTGAGGGCGGTTACGGGTATGCTGACCGGACACAATCTTCTTAACAGACATATGAAGATTATGGGCCTAACAGAGGACTCCACATGTAGGCTCTGTGAGGAGGATGAGGAGAGCTCCATACACATCTTTTGTCATTGTGGAGCTCTCTCATCTCTTAGGAATAGGACTCTGGGTGCCGCTTTTCTGGAACCAGAGGATATTAGAAGGGCTACACTCGGGGAGATCATGACCTTCATAAGGGGGACTGGTCTCTTGTGACACTGTCACCAGTCTCGGGGCGCAAAGGGCCATAGAGTCTAGGCGCAGTGGGCTTGGCGACAGGACCACAACCCGGTGTATCTAATCTAATCTAATTTAACTATCCTGTTGTTATTAATAAGGCCATATAGTGATTTAAATTAAATATGTTTTAGTTTGTTAATTTTATTTTGAATTTAGTTACTATATTATTATCAATATGCATTATTTAATATTGGATACTGTTTGTAATATTAGTACTCGTAATATGTTTACTGTTGTTTTAACATTTAAGTCTACTCATTCATTATCCATTTTGAAGAGTATTACTAGTAATTTTAATAATAATAATATAATATAAATGAAAGGCTTTTGAGATAGTACAGATTATTCCACTCATTGATATTATAGAGGAAATAAAGTACAGTGTTGGGAAACTATGTAAATTTTGTTTGAAGATCTGTTATAATTTTTGGAATCGTAATTTTGTTTTTCTATTTATATGCTACTACTTACTATTTGTTCTTTAAAATGCAGACCATGTTCAAAAAGGCATATTTTAACATTATTGTGTTAAGTAAGTATTTATAGATTTATATATATTAAAGTAGTAGTAACAATTATGTACTACATTATTTATCATTGGGGTTCGGGGGGTGGAGGGGTATAAGGGAAGGATAGATAAGTAGCTGCCTCGGCCATCACATGGTAAAAAGGAGAAATAACTGCTCGACACAGTTTGCAAATTCTATGAGTAATAGTGAAAACACTAATATGTTTGCTCTTAGTAGATGTTATTAATCATGACGAAACTGTTCAAGGTGAAGCAAATCATCAACATATCTTGTTGCGTATTTCATGATTTTATATAACGACAAAATAATGATTTTATTTTTTTTAACATACACAACATCTTTAACATAATATTTATTAAGGAAAAGTATAATGGCTACCCCTACTTATTGGTTGGCCAATAGAAGCAGACGTTACCAAGATTTAGGTACAAGATGTAGGTTGTAAGTCACCTAAACATATTATTGGTGCTAATAGTAAAACCAAGTACAGATAAGGTACGTAAGTACCGGCTTGATACTAATAGTAACAATACTAACAACATAAGTAAGGAGACTACTAGTGCTTATTAATTATTTTGGTAAACATCAGACATTCCAAAGGAGTCCATAACGTACATTTACATTACATTGAACGGATACTAACAGTAAACAAATTATCAGGTGCTACTGTTAATGATGAAGACTAGTGATCCAATGGAAGCAGATCTTCCAAAGTTATAAGTAAGATGTAATATAATCAAGGTGATAGTAATTCTAATATATAGCAATACTAATAGATAGTTTTTAATATGTAATTAAGTGATACTATTAGTAATGTTAAGCACCAGGTGTTACTGATATTAATTAGTAGTTAGTTAGGTAATAGAATCAGATCTTTCCAAGGTACAAACAAGATATCCCAAAACTGAGAAGTTAGTTATACTAATAATATATGATATAAATATCACTATAGAGAGATACAAATACCCACACTTATAATCACTTAGAACTGTTAGAATTCATATTTGTTTAGTCAGTCAAAGCAAATCAGTGTCTATTGTAATACTAATTCATAGTTAGGCAATTTTTTATAATAATACTAGTGGAATAGAGTGATCTCTATTCCCTAGTATAATAATACTTGTGGAATAGAGTGATCTCTATTCCCTAGTATTATTATAAAAAATTGCCTAACTATGAATTAGTATTACAATAGACACTGAACTGCTTTGACTGACTAAACAAATATGTATTAATATCAATTAATACTAACAATTATTATCAGCTAGTAAGGTTAGTGATTGGTAAACCAATGGAACTAATACTTATCAAGGTATAAGTAAGATATCTTACAATAAAGCTGTTGGTTATAAAAATTAACTGTAATATTAATAGCCTGAAGTGAAACTAATATAAGTGCATAACATCCGATGTACCATTAGTGGTAGGTAATTGGTTAGTCATTAGAAGCATACATTCCCAAGATGTAGGTAAATCACCCAAAAATAGTATTTATACTAACTGTAACACCAAGGTGTAGATAAGGGATCTTAGTAGTGGCTTAATATTACTAGAAACAATATTTATAGTAAACAACAATTCATAGTAAAATTGTTAGTTCTTAGTACTTATTTTGGTGCATATCATATAATGATACCTACCTACAAGGTAAACCTACATTAGTATCGAACTGATACTAATAGTAACACTGATTATTACATGTTATTGTTTCATGGTATACATGCTGATGAACCTATTGTATTTGTATTAGCGCTTTTCAGTATATAAATAAGATATGATATTTAAAAGTTGATAGTAATACTAATAGCCAGTAATCCTAAAAGATAATGTTTCTTTTATTATCAAGTGATAATATTAGTATCAATAATTACTAGTTGTTGCCACTAGTAGATAGTTAGCCTATACAAGTACATATTTCCATAGAATCGGTAAGGTATCCTAAAACAGAGAAGGAAGTAATACTAAGAGATAGTATTAATATCGTTATTGAGAGATCCAATACTAATACTTATCATCAGTTAGTACTGTTGGACATTTTATTTTTTAGTTTTTTAGGGCACAGTCTGCAGTAATACTAGTTAATAATAAGATTTTTGGTTAGTAATACGTATAGAAACAAGTAATACTAATAAGACTTAGTAACAATTATTGAAGGTAGTAAGGTTAAAAGGTTTTGAGCTAATGTACGTAGTGTTTCTCAAAGAATAACTAAGATATACAACTATCAAATCGTTAAATATAAGGTGTTAGTAAAACTAAGAGAATCAAATGTTACTAATATTCGTACCTAATATGATGTAGTAACATTAGTAATAAACAATTGGTTCACCATTAGTTGGAGTCATTCCTACTTATAGTGAAGATGTAGGTAAGTCACGTTAAGTATTATTTATACTAATAGTAAAATCAAGGTACATGATATAAGGTACCCTAGTATTAGTTTAATACTAATAATAAGAATAATAAGTAGAGTACTTTTTAGTTCTTAATTGTAAGTTTAATAATAAAAGCTGATTTTCCCAACGATGATTCACTAGATATTAACATTAGTATCGAGACAATACTAATAGTAAAACCAAGAGAATGTGGTCCTGTTAGTTATTAGTATCATCAAGACTAAGCCTAACATATCCAAAAAATAATTAAAATATAAGTAAGACAAAAAACATTAACTTCCCCACAAAGTCAATGCTACAATTAAGACAGAAACACACGCTTCCCCGGAATGGCATGTCTATAGGTAACCGATACACAGTTCACACACCTTTCTCAGATATTGGCGCGACGTGGTGGCAGGGAGTCGAACTACGTTACACACTCCAACAAGTAAAATATATCACTTATGGGGAAGTTGTAAAAAAACTATTCCATTGTATGCAGAACGACTAAAAAAGAAGTTTACAAGTGAAAAAAACTATATGCATTGTGGGGATACCCCACAAATACAACGCTTCCCCACAACGTGCTGTGTTTACTTGTGAAATACCCCGCAAGTGCATATGGGCAAACACACACACACACACACACACACACACACACACACATATATACATACATACATATTTAAATATGCATATATATTATATATACATACATAACACACATACACACACACACACACACACACACACACACACACACATATATATATATATATATATATTATATATATATATATATATATATAATAAAACAATTTATAATACTAATATGTTATACTACGGAATAATACTAAATCATACTAACATATACACTTATTGTAAACTATATAATAAGAACACAGATCAAAGGCTACAATATTGCTAAAAGCTAATTAAGAACAAAAATTATAACAATAAAGAAAAAATTAAGTTAAACAACATCAATACTATAGGATATACTCTAGATATAGAAATACTATAGTTGCATCAATGCTGACAAAGCAATGAAAAGAAATTACATTAGTGAAAAACTCAAAAAGGACAAAAGAGATTCAATATAAAAAAAAAGACA
>JAQJVL010005087.1:0-38356 GCA_035578905.1 Stictocephala bisonia
AGGATAGAACCTAGAGAATCCACAAACAAGATTTTAAGTCTAAAATATATACTTAAGACATCTCGACGTCCATGTCTTCAAGGCATGCAAATACATTTCTTTACCATCACATAAAGCATATGCATTAAAAAAAATTATACACTGCAATGGAAATATTTTATAAACTATCTATGGAAAATGACTAACTTTCTATACGACAAAAATTTGATGACATCAGCACTGAATATCTGGGTCCTGCAGAAGACCATTAACACCCTCAGAATAACTACTATTGGATAAACAATCTTGTTCATATATAATATTCTTATCACAATGAAAAACTAATCCAATTTTAAACTTAAATAACACTTTTATTTAATATAAAATACCCTATTGGCGCTAGAGTTTGAAGCAATATATTTATTTGCTATATAACAATACACGATATATTTATGTAGTAAACTATTTTCTAACTTAATGTTCTCTTTGGATCATTGTTTTTTAATTTACTATATGTTGAAATCAAAATTGTACAAGAGCATTTGAAATTTCCAGTGCCAATGCAGAAAGATTCCGTGAAGATTTGATGAACATCGCTCGCACCACTCTAAGCTCCAAGATCCTTTCCCAACACAAGGAGCACTTCTCAAAGCTAGCAGTAGATGCTGTCCTGAGGTTGAAGGGAAGTGGCAACCTGAGTGCTATTCAGGTCATTCGCAAGAAGGGTGGTGTCCTTGAGGATTCTTTCCTCGATGAAGGTAAGAATTAGTTCTTGCTGATTAGCAAAAGAGTTAATAATTCCAGGAGGAAAAATGTTTGAATGGGAAAGCAGATAACAGTTCTCTGCAATCCAAGGTTGATGAGTAGCAAGTACAACTTTACTGAAATAAACAAGGAAATCTTGATCTCCGGAATATCTTGTGTCATTAGTGCAAAGGGTTGATGAGTAATTTATTGATAGCATGTTACATCTCAGTCATAGCTGTTTTATTTAAACCTAGGTTTCCTATTGGACAAGAAACCTGGCCAGCACCAACCTAAACGAATCCAGAATGCTAAGATTTTGATCGCCAACACACCTATGGACACAGACAAGATCAAAGTGTTTGGATCTAGAGTGCGGGTGGACTCAATGGCAAAGATAGCTGAACTGGAGGTAGCGGAGAAGGAGAAAATGAAGGACAAAGTGGAAAAGATCATCAAACACCAATGCAACGTTTTTATCAACAGGTAAAGCACAGTTTAGACAATTTTACTGAAAGTAAAACAATTTGTTTAGCTCAAGAGTTGCTCTTTTATTTTTCTGTGAACACATGAAAACATTTTCTCTAATTTCACAGGCTTAAGCGGCCAGTGACATTGTTAATAACTAAAGCTCCCCGTAACAACCGCATCAAGGTGATATTTACAATATTTGCATCACCAAACTTTTCACCCAGGCTGTGATTGGCATCTCTGAGACTGTCTAAGAGACAGTAGCAGTTTCAGAGATATAATTGAGGATGCCACATCACAGCCTGGGTGAAACGTTTGGTGATGTAAATATTGTAAACAACACCTTGACACACCCATTACCGGAAGCTTTAGTTAAAACATTTTCTTTTCTCGATACCAAAATACTATTTATTTAAGTTTACCTCATGTTAAAATAAAAGTTATCGCACTTTAAGATGATGGTCACCAGCAATTACTATATCAATTTAAACAAATTTAGTAGACGACCAAGTTAAGCACTCTCTCTATCTCTCTTTTGTTGTTTTGATATGCTTTAACCCTAGATCGTGAACCATTATGAACTCCCAACTGCCAAGTCCTTTTTTCAGCGCTTCGCAAGCTTTTTTTTGTAAAAGCCGTAAAAAATTCTATACATGCTCCAAATGAAAATTTTATCATTTACTTTTTTTTTCTCAAGAACTGTACATTCACATACTACCATCAAAACTCACATAACGAATTAGTAAATAATTGTTTTTAAGAAAAAAAATGGAAAAAATTGAAAATGTCTGTAAATTAACACTTATAACCCTCCTTAGGTGCACTAACAAATTTTTGTAAATAATTCAAAGATAGCCAAATTGTTTATTATTCAGTTCACTATAATAATATGTTGTTACATTTTAGATAAACTACTAGGTTTTTTGGAATTTTTTTGTTTACATAAGATACGAAAATAAAAAAATGTGCAAAGTACAGTATGATCATTGTAGGTAATCAAATAATTCAAGCAAAAATTCAACAACAAAAAATCACCATTGAATAGACAAGAAAAAGTTGTTTAGGAACAATAGTCATATTGTACCCATAGACATATTTTTATACTTTTAGTTTATTGGGGAAAATAAAAATTTTACCACAGAAACGAAAAAGTCTGTGAAAAATTATATAACAATCAGGGGTATGTATAATTTTTGGCTACATGTACTTTATAAGTACAATCTATTATCTACAAGAAAATGTAAAATATATGAAAATATTCAAAAAAGTATAAAACATATAACACCATAAGTCAGCATGCGCAAAATGTGTAAACGGCACTTGCAAAATGTTGCATATTGTAAACATTATAAAAAATATAAAATAATTTTTGGGAATTTTTATAACAGTAACACTTGATAGCTAACACATATTTCTGATTAGAAATATACAAGAATTGTTAGATTACAGCCAAGAATAGTTTGAACAACAACTTTTCTCTACAGCATAAATTATGCCTTCCCTAGCCGTTGAAAAATCATACAGACAGACGTGTACATAAACATTTTTAGTAAAACACCCAAAACACTTACAACATTGCAATTTGTTTTGTTGGCTAGAGTATTTCATTCTCTGCAGACTGATATTTACTACGCCTTATTCCGTCTTCTGGTTATTCTTCAGTCATGCGACAAACTGTGGCCATTTTTCCCACTCCCGACCTCTGCGCCTGGCAGTATTTGAGTGGAAGTTTCTTGTTGCACATTTTAATGTTATTTTCTACGTTTATAAAATTGCATAAAAATTATTAAAAATCTGAAAGTTTAGAACAGAAAATTCTGTATCGATTGGTATCAACTTTGTTGTGATTGCTTGATGATAAACATATGTTTTATTGATTTTAATGCAACAGCATAAATTATGTCGTACTTCACAATCCAGGGATAAACCACAACTAATTTAAGCATTGCCTGCTTGAAAAAATAGTTAATTTTCTTCAAAACAAAAAAAAATATAGTGTGTGTATAAACAGTCATATCTGGTTACAGGCAGCTTATCTACAACTATCCGGAGCAGTTATTTGCGGATGCAGGAGTGATGGCGATAGAGCATGCTGATTTCGATGGCATCGAGCGACTGGCCCTTGTCACTGGTGGGGAGATTGTCAGTACATTTGACCAACCCGACAAAGTTAAGCTGGGTCATTGTGATCTCATTGAAGAGGTAATGTTCTGCACTGAATGCTTTGGATTTTTTTTATATAAACTGCACACTACAATGCTAACCCAGACAAAGACATATATTTGGTTAATCTGAACAGGATTTAAAATTTTGAATTGTTAGAGTACACAATTCAAGTATTAAATATCAGCCTCTATTCGCAGTCGTTCCTAGATGAAGAAAGGGCTTTTTTGTGTTCAAACGACCATAACAGATATTCTCAAGGCACACTTTTGTGACAAATGTAGCTGATACATTTTTAGTATTCTTATAACTCAGTCCAAAATTATTGACAGAAAAGATAAGTTCAGAAAAGTAATACTGCTTAAGAGGTACTTTGTCTTGCATTAATGTAAGTTGTGTGTGTTGTTGTCAGGTGATGATTGGAGAGGACAACCTGCTGAGGTTCAGTGGGGTCGCCCTAGGTGAAGCTTGTACCATTGTCATCCGTGGTGCAACTCAGCAGATTATAGACGAGGCAGAACGCTCTCTTCACGATGCTCTATGTGTATTGGCAGCCACTGTCAGAGAGACGAGCATCGTATATGGTCAGTAAGCCATCCTCTGATTCATACAACTTGCACAAATTATGTTTATGAAAAATTATGAATAGATTTTAATCGATATAAAATAATATCTAATATCTGGCGCAGATTTATCTGTAAATAAATTATCTAATGCCATGTAAACTGTAGTATATATAATCAACTATATAGAACATACAAAATAAAGTTGAGGATCCGACAGAATGAACAATTCTTTCTCGTGCTTCCTACCAAAAACTGTTTTTTACATTTAAGTTGCAAATAGCATGAAAACTCCAAGGCGGGAGGTACTATATTGAAAAGTCATAAATTATTCATAGTGGAAAATACAGGCTTAAATTGCTATATGTTATCAACAAATATTAATATTATTTTTATTTAAAAGTTAATATTGTGGGATGATGAATTAAATAGTTGTTGAACTTAACTCATACTGTTTCATTCTTCATGTTTGTAAAATAAGAGTGTATACATTTAATCCTTAAAGGAGGAGTATCATCATTCTGGAGCTTCTATACACTTATCCAAAAGGAGTAACTCTGATGAGCCAATAAATGCCTAAAAGTAGTAAGAAGTTGAGAGTAAAAGCGGTATTACTTCTTTAGCTATGTTGTGAGTCATTATAGGGTTTAATTCTCAATGATACATACATTTTTTTTAAACTTGTGTTTTCAAGACTTAATCAGTTTATTGATATTTATTTTTTACAGAAATATTTTTTTAAATGTATGTGAGTGCAACAAGTATTTGGTTGTTATAGGAGGAGGATGCAGCGAGATGCTGATGGCATGTGCTGTGAGCGCAGAGGCTGCTCGCACCCCAGGGAAGGAAGCCGTTGCAATGGAAGCGTTTGCACGTGCCTTGCAAATGCTGCCAACTATTATTGCTGACAATGCCGGTTATGACTCGGCTCAGCTGGTCAGTGAACTGCGGGCTGCTCACTGTCAAGGCAACCACAGCTCTGGTCTAGGTATGTAGAAGAGGCTGAGAACAAAAGAACCTTGCACTGAGCATGGCTTTTTTAACTTTGTTACTTGTGCAACAAATCAAGATCAAGACATTGACTCAGGCTTCGATTACAATGATACAGACAATAACTCAACCTAACATCAGGTTTATTGTGATACTAAATTTTTTAATATAATAGAAGATATACTGTATCATATTAAAAATCTAATTTAAATGGGGTTATTAAGGGCACTTAACACATCAACATGAAATACAGTAACATAGTTCAAAGACAACGATGGTTTGTGAAGAGAGGTTGACTGAATTCAACTTTCTCTTGATAATTAGTTGTGACTCATGAGGCAGTCTGTGGTCTCTATTTATTAAAACCCTTATGAAGATACAAATTCTATCAAAATTTTTGAGTTCATTCAACTTTTGTTCTTTTGAAAGTTCTCTGATAACCCATCTATGGATTAATTCCTGGTATAGTGTCCAATAATATAACTTAAAATGAGTTATTTTTAGGAGTAGTGAATTTTAGTAGCCAATGCAGTCAAAGGATTCTGAAGAAAAAAGAAACAAAGGTCGCTTTCTTATGACCTCAGCAAACACCTCAGAGGTCTTAAGAAATATTTAGATTACAATTGATGTAGCCTTAATACATATTTATTAATAATTATCATGTTTATCCTTGAGGATTTGGGAGGAATAAGGGAGGGAATGCCAGGGTGCTCATAATTCTTATGGCTTTTCTAATTTAATAATCCTGCCATGGCATAGCATACTGGAGAAATAATTACTCGACACATTTTGCGCATTGGATGAATCTCTTTCTTTCGTCTCTGTACCAAGGGGCAAGCAAATTCTAGTTCATATAAGATGTGGATCTTACATAGCCATTAATTGAACAACTAACATACATGCCCTGATAACGTTCCAGTTCACTTTCTTATTTTCTCATTTCCGCTGCTTGTATTTGGTTCCGTTCAATTTCGTTTAAGTCTTTTCTCCAAGAGATCCCAATGTTATTATTGGGGTGTAATATAACTGATAATGAGCAACATAATTGCTTATTAATTCTGTTGTTCATTAAATATGTTTCAGATATGGATGCTGGCAAGATTGGTTGTATGAAGGCTCTTGGAATAACGGAATCATTTGTCGTTAAACGACAAGTTCTGTTGTCAGCGTCAGAAGCAGCAGAAATGATCCTCAGAGTTGATAATATCATTCGATCAGCACCAAGACAGCGAGTTCAAGACCGTGGACATTGTTAAAACTTTAAGAATGAACTTTTTCTAACTTTTGCACAATTTAATTTAATAATTCCTGCTTATAATTTAAGTCCTAACTTTTGTTCTTTTAAGTATTATTTTTTCATATTTTTCTTTCTTATTTATCATGCTAAAAAAAGTAATATGTTTTACCGCTGTGAAGATGGCAAAATAATATGTAATTGGTGGTTTTTAATTTTGTTAATTTCTTTTCACTATTGAAATTTGTTTTGCTTAACCTAGATTTAATTCACATTTCTAAATGAGATTGCTAGTTAACAAATTCAGATTTCATTCACATTAAAATATATAAAATACCTACCTATGTGTTGTTGTTAATTATATGACCTGAACAAACATAAAATCAAATTAAATTTTAATTAATTCTTTAATGGACTAACTCTAAAATGGATGAATGCCAATTTTAATGAAGTTTTGAACAAATGTGAGGAAAATATATATATATATATATATATATAAAACAAAAATGATATTACTACCTTGTAACAAAGATCAACAATATTCTGGAGGGAAAAGTTGTAGCTTTCTTTTAATATATGTAAAATTTTGACACTGTAAATGTTACAAGTAAATATGGGTGCTTCAAATTTTTGAGTTGTAATTTTTTTTAAATAAAGGAGAGGTCGATCTCCTCTTAACACATTCGCTGCTGCTGGCGAGGTTCTGAGCCATGCCCCGTGCTTCACGCTTGCGAATGGTGCGGTGCCGCACCCAATTGTTAGTTTTGTGTTATTGCCTCAGTGTTTTCAGCATTTGCTGAAGCCCTGTGATTCGTTATTCTACAGTGTACCAGTCTACCAAGTTTTATTATGTATGCTGATTTGCTTTCCTTTCATTACTATTGATATCCTAAGCCTAGTGCCCCAAATTTAATCTGTAACTTTATAATCAATATATGCGTAAACAAAAAACTACAAAGTGAAAATCAAACTATGTAGTCATATGATTATTTTTATTATTATATGTGTTCCGCATACAAACAATAACTGTCTACTCATAAATATCACAAGAAGCATGGAGAAATGTAGATTAAAAAGACATCAAACATACATAAAAAAATTAATGTTAGTAACGACTTATGGTAGTTTAACCAAACCGTTACGTAGTTGTTGTTTTTGAGACAACTAACATCCGTAACACGCATAATACTGTCATGTAGCCATCTAACATCGCGAGGGTTAATCATTTTTATCCTAGTTGAAAAAAAAGTACTGCAATTTGAACTAGTTTTCAGTTTACATCAGATTTACATTTTTTATTCAAAAACGTATTAATATATCATATTTAAATTTTAATAAGTGGTCAACAGGAATATAAGGATTTACAACGTAACCAAGTAATTAATTATACAACCTCTAGGAGTCAAGAAAATGTTTCAAGAACTTTTTTCCTTGAATAGTTAAAATTGTAAAACCTAAAGAAAACATTACTGCTAACCACATATTAAAATATAAATGGAATACTTTAAGTAATAAATAATAACTTTCTAAAATAAATATTTCACAACATTTAATTAATCAAGGAAAACAATGGTATGATTGGATTTTTTGTTGGCCACTTGGTTTCTTAGTAAACAACCTTCAAACCTGGATGCACATACTGTCTTCGCCGATAGTAGTGCTTTATAACTTGAGTATATTTAATAGATTAACTAACAAATTAACTGTGTAAAAACGGCTTCAGGTAACAGTCTACAATGATAAGAGACATGAACCCACCCTTACACATACGGAGGAGGTATTGACCCACCCATACACGTACGGAGGAGGTATTTACCCACACGTACGGAGGAGGTATTGACCCATCCGCCCACCCATACACGTACGGAGGAGGTATTTACCCACACGTACGGAGGAGGTATTGACCCATCCGCCCACCCATACATGTATGGTGGTATTGACCGACCCATACACATACAAAGGAGTTATTAGCCCACCCATACGTGTACGGTGGTATTGATAGCCATAGTCTTCAATATTAATCGGTAGCTCCAGTGGTCTATTTCTCTCTGCCTCTATTCATATACCTATTTCCGTCTCTCTACAGCAAACACTGAAGTTACAAATAACTAAGGTAGTAGACCATTCACCATTAGATA
This sequence comes from Stictocephala bisonia, assembly GCA_035578905.1. Lineage (NCBI taxonomy): Eukaryota > Metazoa > Arthropoda > Insecta > Hemiptera > Membracidae > Stictocephala > Stictocephala bisonia. The sequence goes on from JAQJVL010005087.1 coordinate 8,283, forward strand.
TCAGCCCGTCCACAACAAAATGCATTCCTTTGGTCTGGCTGTTTCTAAAGTAAAATGTTCTTGCATACATTTATTTTGCTCATACTACCCAATAAACGTGTTGTATAATATTTATAGTACATTAAAAATATACTCAATTATTATTATTGGTATAATATACATCCATAATATACATGTACAGTGATATTGACCCACTCGCCCGCCCATACACGTACAGTGTTACTGACCCACCCACCAACCCATACATGTACAGTGGTGTTGACCCACCCACCAACCTATACACGTACAGTGGTGTTGACCTACCCATACACTTACAGTGGTGTTGATCAACCTATACACGTACAGTGGTTTTGATCAACCCATACAAGTACAGTGGTGTTGACCAATCCATACACGTACAGTGGTGTTGACCCACCCACTAACACATACAGTGTTACTGACCCACCCACCAACCCATACACGTACAGTGGTGTTGACCCATACACGTACAGTGGTATTGACCAACCCATATGTACAGTGGTGTTGACCTACCCATACACTTACAGTGGTGTTGACCAACCCACTAACCCATACACGTACAGTGTTAATTGTCACAATGTAAACACTCGCCCGCCCATACACGTACAGTGTTACTTACCAACCCATATACGTACAGTGGTGTTGACCCACTCACCAACCCATACACGTACAGTGGTGTTGACGCACCTACCAACCCATACAAATACAGTGGTGTTGTCTCATCCACCAACCCATACACGTACAGTGGCATTGACCCACCCGCCCCCCATACACGTACAATGGCATTGACCCACCCATACACGTACAGTGGTATTGATCCTCATGCCCACCAATACACATACAATGGCATTGATCCATCCGCCCACCCATACACGTGCAGTGGTATTGATCGATTAGCCCACCTATGCACGTAAAATGACATTGAACTACCTGCTCACACATACAGTGGTATTCCATGTAACTCTGAACAGGGAAAGTTGATGGAGTTTCTTTCACTCAATAAGCCGCAGAAAGGGCGACGGGACAAAAGCAGCGTTGCAAATTACATACGGTGGCATTAACCCAATCCTTACACATATGGTGGCATTAACCCACCAGCTCACCCATACACATACGGTAGCATTACACATACTTGGTGCCACCACGCTAAACTCACCAGCAAATACAATTCAATTGGTATTGATTAACTAAGACATTATTTGTCAAAAGTATTGCTAGATTCAACAAATTTTCATATTAACATGTGGTAAATACAACAATATTGAAACCAAAAATGATAGATGAATAATTATCTTTTCTCTCACTCCATCTTTATTTTATTTGGATCCCAAGAAAATATTTTGTACCTTGGCAAAGACACATCATTAAACTCACAACACACACTCAGAGAGTTGTTGAAACTGCTCTTTGACTGTAGTCTCCGACAAAAGGGTATTTTTACTGCTGCAAGTTATAGAAAAGAGCAAAAACCTACAACGAGCTCTATAATTATACTTTATTTTAACAACACTAGTGGCACAGTGCTGTAATCCAGCTACTTGGGGACAAAGTGTAGGCAATAGGTTCTATGATCAGTCCTCGTAAAGACAATTACACCCACGATGATGGTAATGACCCTCCCACCTCAATACATGTTCAGTGGTACACACCCACCCATACATGTACAGTGGTAGTGACCCACCCACTCATACACGTTCAGTGGTAGGGTGGTGACCCACCCATTCATGTACAGTAGTGGTGACCCACCCATACTTGTACAGTGGTAGTGTTACACAATATGCCTGTAGGTGTATGGGCGGGCGGTAGGGTCAATACTACTGTACGTGTATGGGTGGGTCAATACCACCGTACGTGTATGGGTGGGCGGGTGGATCAATATCACTGTATGTGTATGGGTGGGGGGTAGTGGTCAATACCACTGTATGTGTATGGGTGGGCAGGGGGATCAATAATAGGTGTTGTTCACTACAACTAAAATAGAAGCACTGATCCTATCAATTTATACCTTCATGCCGGGTGCCGTTTATTTAAGGTGGGCACAATGCCACAGAACAGTTACATAGTTGCACAGGAAAAAGTACCAGTTTGAACTGGATTAGAATTGACGATCCTCGGTGTAGTACCTGACCGGTAGAAACGGACAAGCGGTGTAGACCGCTTGTCCGTTTCTACACCGATGGTTGGGTGCATCTTTAATTTGTTGTGGCGCAGACAAATGTTGACAGTGGGAAGATGCAGATTTACTTGAAAACAATGTATGGATTTTAAAATACCACTGTATGGGGAGGGGATGTACATACGTGATAGTGTCCAAGGCTCTACGTCCGTGATAGTGTCAAAGGCTTGGTCACATTGACCTGGCTGTTCCAAGAGATACCATATCCAAGGCAATTTTCCGAAGAAACTTTCAATCCACAAATTATGCTTACCATCATGGCATCTCCAGACTACTAAAAGAAGGAAGCGATGCTGCATTTATCGATTTGGTGAAGAGAAAACTTCTGTAGCTTTTTAGTGGACTCTACGATTAACTAAAACAAATAATTGGCCACTAGTTTAGTAAAGGCTAAAAACTAAATAACAGGAAGCTTTGAGTATTGATAGCAAAATTCATACAGTGTAATGGACTATCTTTTAACAACAAAGAAAAAGAAGAAAAAAACAAGTAAGCTATAAAAATATTGCTATATCAAATAACAATGGAATGAAAGCATAAACAATGCTTTGTGTTGGACTATAATCTATCTATCAACAGCAGAACAAAGAAATAAGAGATAAACCATGAAACTATTTGTTTTTAGTGCAAACCACCATAACTAAAGGCTAATCAATAACAATAGACTAGACAATAACAGAGATCAAGTAATATTATGTTTGGTCATGTGATAATAATGACAGTTAAAAGTTTGCTATAGCCAAACAAATCAATGTTTATATATGTAGTTTTAAGATTATGAAATTTAACATGAAAAGTAGTGAACTTATAGGAGGAGAAAGTTGGTTTTCTAGTTACAAGCTTATTCGTTAATCTTTCCTAATATATTAATTCCTAGCTTAGTGTCTTAACCTAACCTAAAATAGTTAAAAACTCAGTGATATCATTCCTGAGTAAGTCATTGGGTTCATGAATGGAAGTTTGTGTTAAGCCCAATCTGGCAAGTGTTTACGGTCCTTGAACAAGTGCCTTAAAATCATGCAGCTTAGTTGGCAGGTCTGGACTACCAACGAATCCATTGACAGCTTAAATAGAAGATAAGGTCAAATGTTTTGCTTGGAAAGTATAGGTTCAAATCCAAACTGAACTGACGGTAGAGTTGAACTGGATCTGGATTTTGATGAAAAGTCTAATTAAAAAAAAAAAACAAGCTTCATTCGGTGATTCAGACTGCAGGGTAACCAAAATGTGGAGATTGGGAATCCAAAGTGTCCCATTGAATGAATCTTAGTAAAGAACTAGATGGGCAATACTGAGAGAAATTTGCTGCATTCGTTGAGTTAATTAGTACAAAAATAAGCACCCAAACAGACAAACCTCGTTAAGATGTATCCACATAACGAGCCATAAGCATTTAAGCCTTTTTTCAAGTGGTAGGGTTGCCATATGTCCGTATTTTGTACGGTCAGTTTGTATTTTACCTTCCGTACAAAGAAAAAACCAGGCAGATGTCCATATTTTTCATTCTGTTCATATTTTAAATATTTAATATTGTAAAAAAGACAAACATGTAATACCCTTGTACTGTATGGATACCTGATCAGAATAGACTGTCAGAGGAAATGACAAAGCTATATTACGAGCATCAAAGTTAACAGTGATATGGTCATGTACTTAATTTTTGAAGCCATAAAAAATAATAGTTCTTTACCTAAAAAAAATAATCTCCTCAGAAAATGGTTTCAATGAGTACAACTAGTACAAGAGATGCAGAAACACTTTGAAGGAGATTATTTTTGGCAATTTATTAAGTTCTGCCAACTTGAATTTTAACTTAATGAATGGCTTTTTAAAGTAAAAAAATAATGTTTGTTAGTATTGTATTGCTCTAAAATCATAAATCAAAATATAATTACTGTAATATTTATATTTTCTATCACAAAGCCTTTAATATTATTTTCCCAATAGATAATAATATTTGGAAATCACCAAATATTATTAACTATCTTGAACAATCCAATGCTAACAAATAACTTTCAAACAACAATTATTTTTACAATTTAACAACCCAAATCGCATAATATGAAATTCATAAAAAACAGTTATTCCCCCTACCAGACTCACAAGTATATCTTGTGTCCGTATTTTACTATGAACATTTATAGCAACCCTACCAAGTCAGGAAAGAGAGCCAACTGCCACAACTGTTCAGATTACACAATGGTTTGGGGATGGACTGATAGATCTTCTGATAGTCGACAGAGTTGCAAGTAATTCCAAAGTCAATGTTAGGTAGAGTGTTGTGGCTGGACTATGAGAAAATTAAAATAAGATGACCGTTAAATTTTAAATCTCTTAATTAATATTAACTTTTTGGAAACAAATCCAAAATGTTAACAGAACATGAATTGTTTGTAAACAAGAAAATCTTTCAATTTCAATATAATAAAATTCAAATGTTAGGTAATACCAGCATCTCTACCATACAAATTATACAGCGATTTCAATCAAAAATATCAAGATAAACTTTAAATGTACCATGGTTGTACACAACAAAATTTCAACGTTATAAGCTTACTGTGTTTTGTTATAAAAAATTGTAAAGGGGAACCTTGTTTCAAAATACTAATAATTAGTGTTATTTTTTTCATCAAACCACAATAAAAATTATTTATGATTAAAATAAAAATTTGTAACTTAAGTGGTAAGGCACAGAACTGAATGAGCTAAAACTTGGTGTATTTTTTTGCAATTGCATTAATATTTAGGATAGAGGTTCAAACTTGAGAGTACATTGCACTTTGAATCCAATAGGAAATAACATTTTTACAAGGAGGAAGAAAGTCTCAATTTCAGGTTATTTTGGTTAATTAAGTAGTCACTCATTGTATAGTTTTGTTGTTGAAATGAATATTTTTTATGTATCTCATCATCAAGCCTGATTGAAAGTTAGTAAAGGATTTTATGAAAAAATATTTTATGTTTATACACACATTTTTTTAGGATCCAGTATAATGGCCGAGTCCTAACTTGTTCATCTTAAACTGTGAAATGTGTTTAAATTACTTAAAATATTTCCCACATAACAAGAATTTAGACCAAACAGATCATGCCCAGAACAAATTTCAATCTCAAAACCATAGCTAAAATGTGATCATCTTACAAAAACCATTAGTATTATTCATTATTAAGACGCCAATCGTCATGATATGGGTGAATGAGTGTAGTCATTGTTACTAAGGTCGACTGTTCCTCAGAAAGAGCTATTCATTAATAGCCCAATAGCCAGGGCAACTAAGGGAGCTTTACGTGGAATCCGAACCACGTAGTGTTGGTTTGATTTTCAGCTAATTGACAAGCTTGACACTCAATTCAATTCCCTACACAATATCCGAACCTTGACTACCATCCAACATGGACACCCACAAACTTCTATAGTAGTGTCCACGTCGATGGCAACCACTGAGCGAACTTCGTGTCGGTCCGAGTATAGAACCTATCGCCTACAATCTCCTCAACACTGTCCTCAAGCACTGCACCACCATTTGTAGGCTTAAAAAAAGCATACGACTCAATATACAGAGCCTCATTCCATATTTTAGAAGGAAGAGATTATGGTATTAATTAAGATATAGCAATAAGTTAAATTTCTGCTATGCACTATTCATGTATTCATTTGATTACATGATTATGAATAAAGTGAATTTTGATTTGATGAGCAAGTTGGATTAAAACAGTATGTACGGATGCATATTGAGATGTGACAGTGTCCGCCACATGTGGCAGTGCGTGTGACATCAGTGTGTGTGGTGCGTCACGCGTGCGTGCGGTCAGGACACTGGGTGCATATTGAAGGATAGGGAACGAACTAACTTAATGAGTCCATCCACTGCCACTTTCCAGTTTCCTGAAGAGTTCTAGAAGGTAAGAAAGAGTTAAAAGAAATATTTTTATAAGTAACATTTTATAAAAGTTTAATTTTTATTAAGTTATTAAAAGTAAAATTGATTACATCTGGGGCTAACCTATATGATAAAAAGAAAAGAAGCATAATCTGGTTAGTTTGTTTATAGAAACTTGAAGTCGATAGCACAAATGTGCATAATATATCTTTCAAATTGGGATCGGACATTTTGGAAATTCCCTGTAGTCGGAGAAAGCAAAGTTCAGTAATTCATAGTGGAATCCAAATCAATTATGTATGCTTCCTTCAACATGAACGCAATGTGTATATGCATTATAAATCTACGGGGGATATGAATAACCCAAAAAAGGCCCAAAATAAAAATTGAAGTGAAATAGCATGTTTAATTATCTAAAAAGTCGCGCTTATCTATTACTTTCAATTTTCAAATACCGGTGCAGTTTAATTAGTATGAAATTAGTGTTTGCCATTTTATTAGCACAATAAATACGGTGATTTCTTTACGGATAAGCAGCTCAATGTGTCGTACGTCCGTGCCGTCAGCGGCAAGGCGTCGCTGTAGTTAGTTACAGCAGTTAGTACAGAATTGTATTGTTTGAAGGTTTTTTTAGTGTAACACGTTATTGCATCTTGCTCCTATGAATGTGAAAGTTAAGTAAAATCATTGATTTGATAAGCACTGCTAGATTTTCCTCATCGGATATAGGCACACTGATAGATTTCTCGTCCAATGTTAAAGTCGTTTTCAAATTATCAGCTGTTTTGTGGTTCGTTGTGAAGCGCTAGTGTAGTCCTATGTAAATATAATGCAGTTTAAACCAGCTGTGATTGCAGACCTCACTAAATTGCCAAATTACTGATACAAATATTCCTATTAGATAAGTAATAATATAAACAAGAGTAGAATATGTGCCATTGGCTAAAAAATCTGTTTGACATCATGCGTGTTTACAAAATGTATTTATATTTCAATTAAGCTTTATAACACATCTTCAGATTTTAGTTTTTTTGATCGTTATGAAAAATCATTAAAAATTGCTCCCGTCATTAATTAATTATGCTTAGGACGGAGGCCTATTTATATTACAGTTCAAACCATTCAAATTACATCTAGATTAGTTTGGTTGTAATGGATTAAGCGTAAATACAACTAAGAGCATAACACAAACTTAACACTCTATTTAAATTTGTTTTCCTTATCTGAAAATTGTAATCATAACTTCATAAGCGTGCACACATGTGTGACATTTAGAAACATACATGCTTTATAAATATAGTTTGTTACGGTACATATAAAACTACACATATATACTGTACTTCTATCGGGGTGTTTTTTTTTTACTGCAAAGTTTTGAATATCTTTCCGAAAATCGGACAGACCCATAGATCTATAGTAATAACAACTGTTATTTTCGGAAATATATTCATGGATAGATCTAATATAATTTTAATAATTTAATTGAAGTATTCATTTTAAACTGCGATCTACCTAAAATAAATTCATATCGTACATAAATAATCTTTTCTTTTACGGGATATAAGAAAAAAAAACAAAACAAATACAGTACCTAATTTATTTATTTATTTATTGAAACAACGGCAATGCCTTTTTAAACAAAGATTAACAAATTTATGTAATTAAATTCATACGTGGGTTATGTTCTTTAGACAGTAGGCTACAGTATGTACAATGATGCCAACGTATTGAACTTCTACGACATGCTGCTACCTAGTGGAGAATTGAAACACTATTTAACATAACAAGTTTGGTCGAAACCAACATACAATAACTCATCACGAGACGGAATAAAACTAATGTCGTGTTCAGTTCTTATTAATTATTATTATTTTATTATCTTATTATTATATGCCAGGATTCTTAAGGAGTATGACAATTTTTGTTTTTGGGGTAGTAGAGCCCATAAACATATTTTTTTTTTTTTTTGTAAAATCTGGTGGTACATTAGTAATTAAGAGACGAATGACTTTAATTAGATACCACTTTGGGTGTATTAGTTTAAAATTACCCAATTTTGGGGTTTAGTGCATGTATATACTGGGGGGGGGGACAGAACCCTAAAATGTTGTCTCTTCCTAAATGTAATGGTAAAATGTGCTTTAGGAGATAAATATCTATAGTTTGATACCCCACTTTCTGCTAGAAGTCGATGATGGTTCAATTTTGTTTTTCTGCTAAAGTCTAGGAGCCTCTGGGGTAGAAATAAGAATTTTCCCAGGGTTGAGACCGGTGCCAATCGATTTCTCGAGGTCGGAAACCCAACAATCAAACTAAACATTAAAAACCCTTGGAGCCAAACAAAATTACGTCCGGACGTGGCTTGTTTTAGATAATATAATAATAAGATTTGTGTACGAATAAAAATGTCATTAATTGTATTTTGTTGGATTAATGTGAGTTTGTGTCTTAGATGACGTATGAAGACCTTGGTTGCGGATGTTTGCCAAAGCAGAAGACAAGGTCACACCGCTTAAACCGATCATCTTCCCTACGGTATGATGCTGTACGTTATCTGAGGTAATTGTTTATTTAGGTTCCTTTGATGTATTGGCAGTGAATTAAATAGAAAAAGCTCGTCATATGAAAATATGCTCTGAATCTGCTATAAATGAGAACTGAAGAGATTATTATCTTTAATATTTAAATTAGAGGTTAAAGTGATAAAATAATTATATTAATAAATTAATTGCAAATTCCATGGTTGCAATGTGTAAATATACTTCTGCAAAAAATATATTCCCATGCCGGGAATCGAACCCGGGCCTTCTGGGTGAAAGCCAGATATCCTAGCCACTAGACCACATGGGATGGTGGTGTGATCGAAGAAAATCTTTCTATCTCAGCCTTTTTAGTTCGTTTATGAATTAAGCATATTTTATTAAAAGAATTTGAAATTAATTTGATACCTATTTTTCATACATTTCCCCATGAAGTGTGTATTTGAAAATAAAATTTTTGGGGAAAAGAACATGGGGTTTTCATGGAAATCTACTTTAAAAGGAATACGGTTATCTCGACAAGACGCTACCTTGAAAATTTGATAATTAACACGGAATAAACTTAATTTATGATAATTATTAGCTCTAACAATTTCATAAATATACATTGGTATTGAGCCACCCACCCACCCGTACACTTACAGTGGTACGTATATCGTCTTTTGTGCACACTATACTTTATCATAGACCTTACTTAAACGACACACAAATGTCTTATTTTACCTATAGGTATATGATAAATTTACATTATTTAATATAGATCTTTCAGCACTATTTCAATTGCTATTATTTGTTTTTATGAGTCACTTTTGGCTTCAGATGTAACAAAAGGAGTATTGGCACTGTATTTTACAACACTTTGTATCATTTATGAACAATATTTAAATTTATATTTTACTTCGAAGAAGTGTAGAAGTTGGCATACATTTAATTTGATAAACGAATATTAATTGGATATTAATGAAAAAACATAGTCATGTTAATGTCGTGATTTGTACTATTTGCTATTTTTACAGAATAGTAAAAGCGTTTTACAGAACGCTAGATTGTAGGTTAGAACAAGAATTTTATGTCCATTACATTTACTGTGTCCTCAAATTTTAAACTTGATCTGTACATTAAAGATATGGGGATATGGAAACTAAGATTCACTCGGAAATGTAAACGTTGTAACAAAGAAACTTAAAAAAAAAAAAAAAATACATGCACGTATTAACTTTCCGCCCTTTCATGTTACTTTTAGTAATGGTAGCTAGAACTCTTCATTATATATTGTATCACCTACACTTAGATTACTATCAAGTTAAACACAATCTCATCATCCCATCATGAAGCCATAGTTTTTGAACCCTTGTCATACTGGACCCGCGAGGGTACGACAGTGGAGCGCCTCGCGATCAGCAGTTGCGCAATTTCCTGGCTGACAGTTTGATATGTTTTTGAAAGACGCTCCACTGTCGCTCGCCCTAAATACCGACGGCGTTATTACAACGAGCGTTAATTTCTTCAGTCTAGTGTGTAACGGACCAAACTACTGTTACGTCGTTATCGGTAAAAAAATCCGATCGTTAAAAACGCCGTATGTGTTCTATAAAGTCAATGCTACAGTCTGTATACGGTAGGGTGGCGCACGGACCCGCCAGCTACCTGTGTCGGTCCTTTCCTCCCCCCGGCGCTCGCGGCTGTTTCCTTAATGAGTCACCAACTAACCCCTCTAATAGAATTATTAACTTTTTTTACTTTCTCATAATATATCAATTTTAATAGAACATTTGTAAAGTACTAACAAAACTAAGAAAAGTGATATAAAACACGATGTGCTTTGATTATAAGTAATGGTCGAAAGTTATTTTTTAGCCGGAATACTGTATGATTTGTTAAATGTTTTACATTTCTCATACAACGTTATCATGATACGATATTATTTTAAGAGTACTTTGAAATAAGGTACGGTACTCTTGCCTTCTCCCATAGTCGTGCAGTGTGCAGATATGGGACATGGGACAACAAGACTGGTTAGGACATTGAACTTGTTGATGACTAACCGTAGTCTAATATGTGCGCTAATATTTTTCCACGAAGGGGTTGGCGATTCACCACTCTTAGCAGTAATGGTTGTCCAGGGTGCCAGGGTAGTTTTCAGTTAGATGTGGATACTTCCCGGGATAACTTGTAACGAATACATTACACATAGTTGGTTTATTTATTATTTTTTTAATTGTTTAAATAGTTTAATTTTTTTCCAAGTGATATTTTTTTGTTTAGTGAATGTTTTAATTTTTTGTGCACGATTATGCCGCCATCAAGTGAAAAACGTGGGTTTACTTATAACTCTCAAGCCAGAACTATAATTGCATCGGTGTTACATTACTTTGAGCGGGAACGTGACAACAAAGGTCCATTATTAGATGTGAAAAAAGTATCTGAAAGAGTGGTCGCCGCATGTAACATTTCACGAAGAACATTGGTGCGGATCAAGTCGCAACTAAAACAAGCAGTGGAAAATGAAGGAAACTCTAGTGTCAACCCTCAAAGTTTTGAAGAAACGGATCAATCACCAATACCTGAATCAGCTGTAAGTAATAAATCCAGGCAAAATACTCCTAGACCTACCATCCCTAAGCTTACTACCCCAAGAAGAAGAAAACCATACAAGTCAATAGTTACACAGCTAGACGATTTTGAGAAAACTGCAATTAGAAACCACGTTTCCGAGAAGTCCCTACCCTCCGAAAGTTAAAAGTAAGTTTACGAACAGCGGGTTTGTTTGATGGTTGTATACGAACACTGGCAAAAATTTTGAAAACTATCGGATTTAAATGGAAAAAGTTAGACAATAGAAAAGTTCTCATGGAGAAACCCTCAGTTGCTCTTGCTAGGTGCCGATATTTGCGAAAAATTCGGGAAATTGACTATAAAAAAGTTATTTTTCTGGATGAAACATGGATCAACGTGTAACGTTAAGCCTTTAAGTAGTCTGTAATAATTAAGCAAATCTGCAACAACTAATATTATTAATTAAATCTGCAACAACAAAGCCTCACGTTGTCGCGTCAATCTGTAACATTAAAACTTTCGTTACATTATTTATTTTAATTTAATCCATTGATTAAATTAAGTAATGATATTCAATAAATCAGAATTCTTTAATTTATTTCTTTTTTGTTTCAAAGTATTTATTAAAAATTTGTGACTTGCTACCTTGATGAGGTTATTGCATCACATTGATTTATTTTTCTTTTATTATTTAAAGATAAAAGTGACTAAATTTTGATTTATTTTAATTTAAATTAATTTAGAGCATGATTCTCTTTTTTACAATCTCAGGGTCGCGATATATGGTAAATCGGTGAAAACTGTATGATGCAATAAAACAAACTAAGTTCTTTTATAACATTATTTTTTATTACATTCTTAAATTGAATATTTTCAATAAAAACTGAGTTTACTCAAAATCTTTACAAAAGATCTTACATTATATTTTTAAAATCAAATCATGATTCTATCTAGTGAAGATAAATTTGCAATTACAATCTTAATAATAAATTCTAAGCTAAACTTATCTGTTCATTGTTTGTATAGATGATTTCAAATCATTTTCACGCACACGTATTTTAATTTAGACTGATTACATGTTGAATTCACGCGCACAATGTTAGTATAACAATAACCACTTTGCCCTTTGTCTTTAAACCATCATTAATACTTTGAAAACGGTTATTTTACCACGAGGTGTATACAGGTCACTCGTTCGGTAGGTCATGTCAAGTTAATCGTCAGAGATGGACTGGGGTGAGGCACGTATTATTACCGTTGGGCTTGACTTCTCCCCTCTTTCTTACTTCCGGTGCGAATGTTGTCTGGTTTGGAGAGTTTTTTACTATTTCCTTCAGCACTACTCGGTCTCAGTCTGTTTGGTGCTGACATCTGTGGATATATTTCAAACTGCCTTTCTCGTTTTGATTGGTTGTTTTCAAAACTCGTGCTCTGATTCGTCATAACTCAAACGCAGTATGTTCGTATTTTCAAATGTGTCTCGACGTGGGGGTAATTTGGCGGGAGTTGCCGGTTCAGGTTCCGTACGTACACTAATTTCCTTTTATTTGGTGTTCGGTTTCATTTTTCAAGCGCAACCGAGAATGTTATTGTTGTCTGATGCCAACCCCGCCTGTCGCCACATGTTTTGACAATTCTTAGAATGAGCTCATCCATCCTGTTTTGAACAAAGAGTTTTGTTTACTGTGATTTATTGTTGGAGCCTCGTCTGTCCCACGGGTATTTTCCACACGACAATTCTCTAATATGATTTGATCCTTCTCCATCTATTTTAATTAAATATATATTTTTTTTTTATAATAATTTATTATTTGTCTAAATTAATTAATTTTCCTATCAATTTGGTGGACCTGTTACAGTACCCCCCGATTTTTTGCGATGTGTGAGTAACACGAGTCAAAAAATCTTGATTTTAAACACGATTCGCCAAATTGTCGATTGTTCCTCAGATAAGTTTTAGTTTTACATCACTTATTACATCTAGTAAATTAAGTCTATTAACTATTCTATAATTCAATATCAGATTACATATTCTATGGCAATACATTATTATCTCCTTATCAACATTTAAGAATCCATATTTATCAAAATAAGTCCATTAAATCATTAATACAATTTAATCAATTACAATTCAATAAATCCTAAAGTTATTAATTACAAATTAATCATTCATGATCAAAAATTCAAAAAATTCACCACATCCTACATGGTTAACAATAAAAATCAACAATGCTAAAGTTACATTCATCAAACAACAATCCAATAAATCAAAATTGTTAATTAACAATTCCATAATTTATAAATCAAAAATTTAACAACTCATTTCATCGTACATAATTGTTCATAGAAAGTTAATATATTTTTAATTATTACAAGTTGTCAATCAAAATTCATCAATCATAAATCAAAATTTGTCAAACAAAAATTATACATTATACCTTCAAATTCATACATCAACAATTAATACATCCTTAAGTTATGTACAAGTATTTATCAAAATTAATTAATCATCAAATTATGATTTCCCCTTAATTATTAAATGATTAGTTTTCACAAACAAATTATTACATTTGCTAGTACAAATTCAAAAATTATAAATCTAAGATCAATACATCATCAGAAATTATACAAGTTCTTATTTACAATCAATGACTCATTCCACAATATGAAATCACCCATCAAAATACATAAGTCATATATCAAAATCAACAGAATATAAGTCATCAATTACTAGGTTACATTTCAAAATTAATTAATCATCCACTTACTTACAGTTATCATATCTCAACATCATCATTAAAATCCTATGACTATTCATCACCATAACATGTTATATAGTTCATCAATTTATAAATGAATCATCATTTATTCATTTAAGTATTTCATCAACATCCTATATTAATTTGTCAGTCATTTTTCAATACCCGGTCATATATTTCAATTAAATTCTCGACTCTTTTAACCATTTTTAAATTCTCAACTTCGACATCAATCCTTTAATCCGTTTTTAAATGCAAATTTCTATTATCAAACCATTGAGACCCATCCCCCCCACCAAAGCTGGTAAGCGTGCCAACCGGGGGATGGCTCAAAACAAGTCGAGCGATGGGATCACGGGTGGCAGTTGGAGGGTCAAAATAACACTCGGCAGCTGAGCAAAACTAGTTTATTACCAAAAAATCAAAATAATTAATTAATCAAAACGGCAGAAGGCCACAATAAAAAGAGGCAGAAGGCCGCAACAATAAATTAGCACTTAAATCAATAACCATAAACACTAAATTAACAAGATACAACACATAAACTACAGAAACAACAAACTCCACAAATACCAAAATTTAACAATCAATTTTTTTGTATGGCCTATCTGCAGTTTGGCCTGAGACTCCCAAAACTTAAGGAAAATTTATTAACAAAATTTAAAAGGTGACAAACTTAGAAACAAAATTTAGATAACCCCAAATAAAAGTGAAAATTTAGAAAACGTCTGGAAAACAACAATTAAACCGGCAATTTAGCCCACATATCCCTTGATTCCACCGAGGCCAGGGAGTAAGCCGGCATCCCTGGGCAGCTCCGAATTGAAATAACTAAAAGCACAATAATCCCCTTTTGGTGAGTTTAAAAATTAAACAATTTAAAAGAAAATATAACACGGTACCGTTCGAGTAAAAATGCACTTCAAGACATCTATAATACAATGAACAAAAAAATATAAATAACACTCACTAGGCCTAAACATATAAATAAATAACATAACTTAACCATAGGGACCTAACAACTATAAAATCTAAAAAGATATAACAACAAATAAAACTAATTAATTAATAACAAGGAATATAAACTAATTAAAAATAAATAACAATAAATATAAATAAAATAAATATTAACATCAAAAAAATCTTGGGTATTTTAAAAGCTTTTCCCTCTTTAATAAAAAATAATTAAGTCCCCATGGCTGTTTCATAATTCACTGTCCAGGTTTTTAGTTTTAGGCCTAGGCCACACCAAAAGTTCCGCAAACTTTTTTCTTCTTTTTTTTTATATATATTTTTTTTCTTTGTTTTTTTTTATAAATCACCCCCAGCTCAGCCGCCGGGAAAAGATGGAAAGAACTGACCTGAGGACTGAAGACTTCTACCCCCAAAGATGTAGGGCGGGTAGCGGGCAACTCCAGGCTCCAACATGGTCCTCAGGCCAGGCTAGCAGTGGAGAATATCGAAGTTCCCCCGGACGGCGGGCTGAGGGCTGAAAGTCCCACTCAAGGACCCTGGACTGTAGGGCAACACCACAGCACAATTAAAACCAGTCCAGCCATCACAACACAAAATATTACACATAACCCCTAATACATGAAATGGCAAAACAAAACCAGAACAGACGAAATTATACATGATTAGCCCACTAGAAAAACTAAAAGATCTATTTTTTTTTTTTTAGGTTATGAATAATTATGTTGGCAAACTCAGATCTAAGACGAATTACAGATTAACAAATTATCAAAGAATTAATTACGTATATGAACTTAAAATGACAAACTGAAAACCAGGCTATGGAACATGAGCAATAGGAATTAACATGAAAAGCTAAAGATAGGCTAGGTTATTGTCAATGAACAAAAAATATGGTAAAACGGTAACTACAACTGTAAAAAGGCTCAATAAACATTATACAGAATTACAATTGAAAAATAAAGGCAGATATAAAAAGCATTAACGGTAATTAACGGTAAAAGGTAACATGGAAGCACATGGCTTTAACCTAGTCTGAGAAACATCTAGACAAAGAATACAAATTTAACAAAACCCTGAAAACACAACTAAGCCCGATTAAATATTATTTAAACAAAGTATTTTCACCAAAAGGGTGATTAAATATCAGAAATTACAAATGCACACTTACGTTTAGGAGTCTCTCAGCCGAACATAGTAATCTCAGCAGGCAGAGCCAAAGACAAAATGACGGCCAACCTGACAGACGAAGGCTCCAGAGAAACTAGAACTACTCGAACAATCTAGAAGACGGCCAACCTGACCGAAGCTGCTGGAACCCGGAACGAAACGGAACTGGGCCAACGGCCACCAAAGTACGCGGAACGCAGAGCGTGAGCGATCTCAGGCAGCCTGGCAGACAAACGACGAAAAAGCGAAAAATGTACCGGTCAAAACGACCCGGTACAACCTCCCTCTGCAAAACCTCAACACACCCAGGCAGGGGAGAACTCGGTACCTCAGGGAACCAAACAGAAGAAGAAGAACCTCCAAAGAGTGGTGCTCCAAGGACGCCCAAGAGAATCTAAGAGGGGAAACCCCTCAAACAGGGAGCGAACTACCCTGACGGTCGGGCCCGACCAGAAAAGAGAGAAAGGAGACTCTCTCAGAACAGCCACCTAGGGCGCAGAGGTGATCAATCTCTTTGCCCCAAGAAACCCCCAGGAACACCAACTCCTGGATCAACCGTTCCCCGGAAAGCCTTAAGCTGGGACACATGGGCTTTCCTGAACACCCTGCCTGACTGGGGATCAACCAGCAGAGCAGTCACCGGTGACAAAAACCTGTCGATGCGGTGGGGACCAGACCACCGATAGCACAACTTTGCAGCTCTTCGTTCCGCGGCCGAACTGACCGGGTGAGCCTGACAAAGAACCAGATCTCCAACCTGAAAAGGGTTAGGAGTACGACCCTTATCATACCTCCTCCTCACTCTCTCTCTAGCACGTAGCAGGTTGCGCCGAGCAGCCCGCCACGTGGACACTACGTCAGTGGCACCTGGCGTAGGTAGAAGATCCTCTAACCTCCACAAGTTGGACAAAGGGTTGTTAGGAGGGTAGCCATGTAGAATTTCGAAGGGAGTGGCATTGTGACTCTCATGCTTGGAAGAATTGAAAGCAAGCTGGAGCCAAGAGAGACTCTCATCCCAGGTGTTCTGCTTCTCAGCATGGAAGGTAATAAGGGCAGACCGAAGATTGCGGTTGAACCGCTCTGCATGAGAAGGCTGTGGGTAATACGGAGAGGTAGTCACATGCCTGATACCATTGCCAAAACAGAACCTACGAAACTCATGGGAGGTAAACTGGCTACCGTTGTCGGACACAAGAGTGGAAGGCACACCAAAGTGCTGGAAGAGTTGGGACTGGAGAGCACGGATGGTGAGCTTAGCCGTGGCACTCCGAAGTGGGAAAAGCCAAACGAACTTCGAGAAAGCATCCACACAAACAAGTAGGTAGGAGCTACCTGACTTGCTACGGGGAAAAGGACCCACGTAGTCGATGAACACCTTCTCAAAAGGACGCTCGGCCACCTCAGAAGATAACAACCCTAACCTTGCATTCTGACTAGGCTTGCTGAGAGAGCACAGGTGACAAGCCCGCACT
Organism: Stictocephala bisonia; assembly: GCA_035578905.1. Classification (NCBI taxonomy): domain Eukaryota; kingdom Metazoa; phylum Arthropoda; class Insecta; order Hemiptera; family Membracidae; genus Stictocephala; species Stictocephala bisonia. Next base: position 25,827 of record JAQJVL010005087.1, read on the forward strand.
CTGCCAGCAACATCCCGGTCCATGCCCTTCCAGATGAAGTACCTACGAATCTTAGCGATGGTCTTATGAATGCCAAGATGACCGCCCACAAGAGAAGAGTGATAATATTGAAAGACCATCGGTACTAGATGACTAGGCAGCACTACACGGGGTTCACCCCTCTGTCGAGGACGGCAACAGAGGACCCCTTTGGACAGAAAATAGGGAGGGTGGGCACCTCCCTCTTGAAGCTCACCTAAGATGACTGACAGCTCAGGATCTTTCTGTTGATGGGACAGTAGGTCGTCAAAAGCCAGAGGAAAATCCAGAAGAACAGCACCACACTGAGCAACAGCCTCAGTCGGTGGATCACTGGGTTCGTGGTACATGCGGGAAAGAGCATCCGCGATGACATTCTGGGTACCCCTAAGATGTTGGACTCGGAACTTAAAAGCAGAAATTTTGACCACCCAGCGACCAATTTTCCCGAGCTGTCTGGGATGGGCAAGAAGCCAAGACAGTGCCTGATTGTCTGTCTCCAGCAAGAACTCAGCGTGTTCCAAGAAACGCCGAAACTTGTCCGTACCAAAGACAACAGCCAGGCACTCTAACTCATAGATGGAAGAAGCTTTCCTTTCCTGGTGAGACAACGTCCTCGAAGCAAAAGCGATGGGCTGCCTGACCCCATCAAACTCCTGAGAAAGAACAGCAGCAATGGCGGAGGAGGAGGCATCAGTCTGAAGAATGAATTCTCTGCTGAAATCAGGCATCCGCAGGACAGGAGGTTGCATGATAGCCTCCTTGAGAGCATCAAAGGCAGTCTGCTGAGCTTGGCCCCACACAAAAGGGACACCTTTCTTTCGCAGCTCGTTCAACGGAGCAGCAAGCTCGGCCACGTTAGGGATGAAGCGACGGTAAAAATTCACCATCCCCACAAAACGGGCAATCCCCTTGGTATCTCTGGGAGGAGGAAAATCCCGAATGCCCTGGGTCCTCGCAGGATCAATGCAGACGCCTCGAGAAGAAATAAGATGACCCAGAAAAGAAATCTCAGGACGAGCAAAAGTGACTTTCTCTGGATTGACGGTAAGGCCAGCTGACTTAAGGCGACTAAGAACTTCCTCCAGATGTTGCATGTGTTCCCCGAAAGTCTCACTGTAGACAAGAAGATCGTCCAGGTAATTGAAAACAAACTTGAACTTCACATCATGGAAGATGGAATCAAGCAGCCGAGTAAGAGTCTGGGCACCCACAGCAAGACCCATAGGAACCCTAGTGAACTGGTAAAGATTCCAGGGAACACAGAAGCTAGTCATAGGCCGTGATTCCTTCCTCAATGGAATCTGATGGTAGGCCTGGTTCAAATCGAAAACACTGAAAAACTTAGCCTTACCGAACCAATCAAACGCAGAATGCAAATCAGGCAGAGGTACCGAGTCAATAGCGACCTTAGCGTTGAGCCTCCGATAATCCATCACAAGCCTAGACTTACCATTAGGCTTGGGCACAAGAAAAGCTGGACTGGCATAAGCAGAACGAGACGGTTCAATCACACCCTTGCTCAGAAGATCTTCAATCATCGCCCTCATAACCTCCATCTTGGGGGGAGCAAGTTTGTACGGATGACTCCTAACTGGCTGAGAATCGGTGAGGTGGATCTCATACTCCAGAAGCGAAGTGACCCCAAGCTCAGCCGTAAGCACATCAGGAAACCGCAAACACAGCCTCCTAATGGCCTCCGCCTGCTCAGGGGGGAGATGACCAACCGGATCCACCTTGGGTTGTTCGGGCTCACAACCCACCTCTCTGACTGCAGGAGGGCAGTCAGAATCACCTACTAGAGGCACCAAAACTCGCCGATTAAACTTGAAAAATATCTGGCGCTTCTGGAGGTCAAGCACCATACCACTCTTAGAAATAAAGTCTGCCCCTAGGATACAAGAAACCGCCAGGTCCTTGGCAACAAGAAAACCCCACCTCCAGGAAAATCCTTCAATTCTAAAATGTAATGACGCCTTTAGAAGTATGGGTAGAGGAGTTTGGGATGCCGTCCAGCAAGTAATAGAAGAAGGCTCGGTGTGCCTGACAAGTCCTAAGGCGTCAAGGGACTCAAAAAGAGAAAGGCTGATGATACTGCATGCCGAACCAGAATCAAGAAGGGCTCGACACACCGTACCACCAAAAGAAACAAAAACGCCAGGACACACCGAGGTGACCGCCCTAAGTCCCAGGGAAGCCATGCCAGCAAGGCCCGAAACATCCCCGACGCTCCTGCTATGGGCACGCGTCAGAGGCAAATGGCCACGGTCAGTCGCAACAACGCGGGGAGCTACTGTGGAGGCAACCCCCCGCGCTGAGCGTTTCCCGCCCCACGACCTCGAGCACGTGGACAGTCACGTCGAATGTGACCAGGCTGGCCACAAGCAAAACACACAACAGGAGGCCGAGAACCACGACCCTCCACTGGCTGACTCACACCTAAAGACATAGCCGGTCGACGGGTGGGGAGAGCACGATGACTCTCAGAATCCCTCCCTTGCTGGTCTGAGAACTGCACGCTGCGCGAAACAATGCACAGCTGATGCAGCTCCCGAAAAGTAGAAGGAACACCAGCAAAAACCAATCTGCACCGTTCTTCTGGAGAAATGCCATCCAGGATGACACGAACGGTGTCAGCTTCAGAAAGGGTGAGGCGCAACGCTTGACGAGCTTCCTTGACTGAAGAGACATAGGCTGCCAGAGACTCGCCCCTATCCTGCGACCTATAAAATCTGTCCATGACCATCCTCTCCCTGAGTCGAATGGGAAGAAAAGACGAAAGTAACTCTCGATGGAACGAGTCCACCGAGGCATCACTGGCCAAGACAGAACTCAGCAACTCCCCAACGGGACCTCTACAATAAGGGAAAACCAGACGAAGCAAGTCCCCAGCCTGCATGCCGGGCATCTCACTAAGTCTGAGAAAGGCCCCCAGAAACTTGAGAAGCTCCTCAGGATCCATCCCATCGATCACAGGGAGATTCTGGATCATGGGCGTGAGAGGGTTAGGCAGCTTGTGGTAGCTCAGCTGCAGAAGAGCAGGTGAACCCAAAGAAGTAGTAGGAACGGCAGCTGGAGCCGAACCACAAGCAACCTCAACAAAAACGCCTGCAGGCTCAGAAGGAACCTCAGGCACAGTGAGAGCCATTGTCTCAGCCTGCGGCCTCGACACGGTAGGCGACAGTGTGAAATTAGGCCGCTGACCCAGACCCGTAGGAGTCGTGGACCCGGAGAGTGCCTGAAAAATCTCATCCAGCCTAGACACACTCTCCAAGATCCACGCCCTATCCGACGGTTCCAACCCCGGCGCCCGGTTGACCAGCCTTAAACGGGCAAGCAGATGACCCAGACGTGCAAGGCGGCAGGCCCGGTCACGACCCACTGGAGGTTCAAACTGCAAATCCTCTAACACCCCTTCCCAATCTTCCACCTTACGTTTACAAATCCCCAACTCATCCCCAACCTCCAGCAGGTCAGACCAATCCACCGCCGTACCCGCGGACAACTGATCCCGCAGCAACCTCCGGAGATTCAAAACATCCCCTTCCGGAGTCACCCCACGCGACCTCAACTCGAATATCAACTCCTCCTTCACCAGGAGCGCAACATTCTGCAGATAGGCCATCTCTAACGCAACAATTCTCAACAATATACACAAAAAACGACAACTCCAGGGTCCAAGACGAACTAAACCCTCAGCCTACCGAGCCACTGCCGACCACTCCAATCCACCCATGAAACCCATTCAACAAAGTAACCAAGCGGATTGCCTAGGTTTTTTTTTTTTTTATTTTTTATTTTATTTTTTATTTCATTTTTTTTTTTTTTTTTTTTTTTTATAAAGTTAAATGATTTATTTGGTTTTTTATTGTTTTTCTTTTTAAATAATTATTTATTTGTTTCTTTTTTTTTTTTTTTTTTTTTACGTAATGCCAAGACACCTTGACGGTGGGTCGGCCAACCATGACCTACTAACAGGCAAACACCCACCGTCAACAACCAAGAGATTTTTTTTTTTTTTTTTTTTTTTTTTTTTTTTTTTTTTTTTTTTTTAGGCAACCACGCTCTGCTACCAATTGAGACCCATCCCCCCCACCAAAGCTGGTAAGCGTGCCAACCGGGGGATGGCTCAAAACAAGTCGAGCGATGGGATCACGGGTGGCAGTTGGAGGGTCAAAATAACACTCGGCAGCTGAGCAAAACTAGTTTATTACCAAAAAATCAAAATAATTAATTAATCAAAACGGCAGAAGGCCACAATAAAAAGAGGCAGAAGGCCGCAACAATAAATTAGCACTTAAATCAATAACCATAAACACTAAATTAACAAGATACAACACATAAACTACAGAAACAACAAACTCCACAAATACCAAAATTTAACAATCAATTTTTTTGTATGGCCTATCTGCAGTTTGGCCTGAGACTCCCAAAACTTAAGGAAAATTTATTAACAAAATTTAAAAGGTGACAAACTTAGAAACAAAATTTAGATAACCCCAAATAAAAGTGAAAATTTAGAAAACGTCTGGAAAACAACAATTAAACCGGCAATTTAGCCCACATATCCCTTGATTCCACCGAGGCCAGGGAGTAAGCCGGCATACCTGGGCAGCTCCGAATTGAAATAACTAAAAGCACAATAATCCCCTTTTGGTGAGTTTAAAAATTAAACAATTTAAAAGAAAATATAACACGGTACCGTTCGAGTAAAAATGCACTTCAAGACATCTATAATACAATGAACAAAAAAATATAAATAACACTCACTAGGCCTAAACATATAAATAAATAACATAACTTAACCATAGGGACCTAACAACTATAAAATCTAAAAAGATATAACAACAAATAAAACTAATTAATTAATAACAAGGAATATAAACTAATTAAAAATAAATAACAATAAATATAAATAAAATAAATATTAACATCAAAAAAATCTTGGGTATTTTAAAAGCTTTTCCCTCTTTAATAAAAAATAATTAAGTCCCCATGGCTGTTTCATAATTCACTGTCCAGGTTTTTAGTTTTAGGCCTAGGCCACACCAAAAGTTCCGCAAACTTTTTTCTTCTTTTTTTTTTATATATATTTTTTTTCTTTGTTTTTTTTTATAAATCACCCCCAGCTCAGCCGCCGGGAAAAGATGGAAAGAACTGACCTGAGGACTGAAGACTTCTACCCCCAAAGATGTAGGGCGGGTAGCGGGCAACTCCAGGCTCCAACATGGTCCTCAGGCCAGGCTAGCAGTGGAGAATATCGAAGTTCCCCCGGACGGCGGGCTGAGGGCTGAAAGTCCCACTCAAGGACCCTGGACTGTAGGGCAACACCACAGCACAATTAAAACCAGTCCAGCCATCACAACACAAAATATTACACATAACCCCTAATACATGAAATGGCAAAACAAAACCAGAACAGACGAAATTATACATGATTAGCCCACTAGAAAAACTAAAAGATCTATTTTTTTTTTTTTAGGTTATGAATAATTATGTTGGCAAACTCAGATCTAAGACGAATTACAGATTAACAAATTATCAAAGAATTAATTACGTATATGAACTTAAAATGACAAACTGAAAACCAGGCTATGGAACATGAGCAATAGGAATTAACATGAAAAGCTAAAGATAGGCTAGGTTATTGTCAATGAACAAAAAATATGGTAAAACGGTAACTACAACTGTAAAAAGGCTCAATAAACATTATACAGAATTACAATTGAAAAATAAAGGCAGATATAAAAAGCATTAACGGTAATTAACGGTAAAAGGTAACATGGAAGCACATGGCTTTAACCTAGTCTGAGAAACATCTAGACAAAGAATACAAATTTAACAAAACCCTGAAAACACAACTAAGCCCGATTAAATATTATTTAAACAAAGTATTTTCACCAAAAGGGTGATTAAATATCAGAAATTACAAATGCACACTTACGTTTAGGAGTCTCTCAGCCGAACATAGTAATCTCAGCAGGCAGAGCCAAAGACAAAATGACGGCCAACCTGACAGACGAAGGCTCCAGAGAAACTAGAACTACTCGAACAATCTAGAAGACGGCCAACCTGACCGAAGCTGCTGGAAACCGGAACGAAACGGAACTGGGCCAACGGCCACCAAAGTACGCGGAACGCAGAGCGTGAGCGATCTCAGGCAGCCTGGCAGACAAACGACGAAAAAGCGAAAAATGTACCGGTCAAAACGACCCGGTACACCATTAAACCACCTTTTAGATACTTAATCCCATTATCAATCCTTTAAACCATCTTTGAACTCTAAAATCATGTTTCATTACATTAACCGTCTTTAATTACTGATATCCATAATCAACCCCTTAAACCCTTCCTTTAATGCTGTAACCTGTTATCAATCCATTTCCCATTTTTAAGTTCCTATACCTTTTTTCATTCCATTAATCCATCTTTTATTTTTTACAAGTAAATTCTCCGTCCTTAAACAATCATCAAATTTTCAAATATATTCTCAAACCATTATACAATCTTTAACATTCTCCAATAAATCATCATATCTAAAACAAATCTTTACATTTGTAAATGAATTTTCATTCATTACACATTAACAAGTTTTTACATTGTCAGGTCAGTTATCAATTACGAGTAATTTTCAAGTACATTCATAATTATTAATTAATTATTAAATTACTTAATACATTTTTGTATTAATACATCATTGTAGTTTAACTCAATAAGTCATCATATTATACTTATTGTCTACTTGGAATGGAATTCATTAGTCCTGGATCAAAGTTATCAAATAAAACCATCTATTGTATATCAGAAATACATGGTGCACACATCATCATATTATATACAAATACTGATTAATCTATATGATTTATCAAATCCTATGTCAATACAAGAGCAATTTGTATTATCATTATTAATAAACAACAGATACATTACATATTTCTTTGTCATTGATGCAAGTTTTTATTATTATTAGTCATTTTGTAATTAATCATAAAAATATTTCAATCATTTTAAAAAGTTTAATTATTATTTATATATTATTCAAGAATATAATAAAATTGTCAATCAATACAATTGTTATTTCTTCATTATCATTATTTCATTATTTGTATTAGTCATATTTTTTATTTTATTATTCATGAGTTACAATTTATTTGCTAATTATAACTATATTTCAAAATATATAAACAGGATATTTTGTTTAAATATTTTTCAAAAATTTATTTTGAAAAAGTTTCATGAACTTGAAATATTATTTAATATTTTCAAATAGATTGTCTTGTCTTTTGGCTTTATATTGAGCCATTACTAGTAGTATGTAAAGCAGTCACTTTGTTATTATAAAATGTCACTTCTTATTAGAATATTGAAAAAATTTCACTTGGAAAGTTTTTTACTGGTTTTCACTCCTGTTCATTTTAGGTTTCATATGTTGTAACACCAAAATTAAGTTCTGAAGTTGTCTAATTCACAAGGTTATGAGTCTGGAGAGACTATGAATAACATAACAAATATTGTCTTATGTACCAACTGGTTGATGCACAAGTTATTGTTCTCGAGTATGAGCTGGTGTTCTGGGGTGCAGACAGTTAGTGTAGTGTCGGGTTAATGGGCTGAGTCATCACCACCTTGTGTGTTCCTGGGTTGACAGCTCCACCGTGTCATGGGTCTCTGCATGGTACGCCGTTGTCCTCCAACCCCCCTCTGCGACACCACTGGTACTCATGTCCATTCGTGTCCATGTTTCACAAAATGTTCTAGTTGTCACTAGTTCTAGTTCACAATCATTTTACCTGATTGTCATTTCACTTTGATTACCTTTTGTAATAAATAATACATATAACTCAATTCAATCACAGGCTGTTAATTATAGAAATAGCCTGTTTTTTAATTGCATCAGCAATTAATTGAAGTAAAAAATCGTTTACAAACATTTAAACATACTCATGTTCAATCATCTTTCATATTGTCTATTATTACTTGTGTATCCACCCATATTACTTGTGTACAAAACTTTATTTATTTATATATCTACTAATGTTGCTTTGACATATTTCAAGCTGACATATGCAAAGTTAGTTATCATTATTAAGTTTGAAAATTTTTTTATAACTCATTATTGGTTGTTCATTGTTGACATAAAATTAATTACTCATATATTCAATTATGTTTTACTCATGTTAAACTTTTTTAAAATTCCATCACTTATTATTTGCATCAATGACAAAATAAAATTTATTTGCAATATATTACATCAAACATTGTCATTACATTATAATCATGTTAAATTTTGATTTCTATCACTCATTGTCTACACCAATGTTAGTACAACAGTTTACCAACAAATTTATAATAACACATCTACAATGTTTCAATCTATTTTTACAATATTATATTTCAAAATTATTAATCTATTGGTGTCTATAACATGACTTTGGTAAATGGGGACTTGCCATGCTACAGATCACTGTAAGCTTTTAGTTTTTAGACGCTATTGTCAAGGTTAACCAACACCTGAAACTGATATACTGTGCCATTGTGTGATTAATAGAGTACTTGGCGTTAAAGAATTTAGAATTTAGAAAGTGACTAGTTGAAATTATGGTCGAATCGTACTGCTATTAACCACTGGCTTTTCTCCCTTCATAAAATTCTTATGATGATTAAACATCATAAACATCTATAATAGCATATACAATGTACATACTTGAGTCATTTCAACATCAACATACATAAATTGTAAGAATTATCTGTCATCCTATTCTCTCCTAAATTCATCTAGTTTCACATTAATCATCATATTCAGTATCAGAATTACATTCATCCGATTATTTCCAATATAGACACAAACAAGTTATTATAGTAAAATATTTCTCAACATCTCCTTCCATCATATTAGTTAAACACATCCTTGAATCATTATTGTTATATTCATTAAGTCATATCAATGTGAGTACAAACAAATTACAATAACACAGTATTGTAAAGAAATCCTCCTTTCATTATTTTAACAGAGTATACACAATGTGTATATTTGGATTATATTTAATGTCAACATACAAGAGTTACAAAAGCAAAGTATTACATCATATTTTATTCACTTCATCATGATTTTACATATCTTTGAGTCATATCATCTTATTATTTAAATCATTTTTAGCATAAACATTGACAAGTTATTAGAACATTGTTTAGTATTAACCATTTATCATACAAAGTTTTACAAGATAGGCCTATCTCACCTATTTCATTTTATGTGAACCTAGTCATTACATTATTATTTGGTTCATATTTATTTATGTATACATGGGTTATGTCAACAATATATTTTAGTAAATCTCCATATTTCTTTCTAGTTTTACTCATTTATCATGTTATTATTTTAAAATATTCAACATAAACATTCATGGATTATGAAACAAGCTACTATAAAACATCTCCTCAAACTATCTCGTTCTCACCTAAAAATCATTTTATTATTAGTGTTATATTCATTTAACACATATTATTATCAAAGTTTCATTTAAATCATTTAATATCTTTCATATTCATTAACAACTCTCTGGTTATTATTCTTTTTCACAAATTTTTTATTAGGCCTACCATATATTTACTATTATGACATTTGTAGATATTTTTCTTTTAACAGTCATTTTACCATTAACGATATTTATTTATCATCTTAGTTTAACATTAAAGTCACATTATTTCAATGTTATATTTAAATCTCCTATTCAATCACAAATTCACCTTACTGGCAATATTATAATTCTTCAACTAGGCCTATTATTTGTTTATTATTAAATGACCTTTTTAAACATTCTTTTACTTAAATATCATCTCTACATTTTCTTTATTTGTTTTTATACAACCCCCCTATCATTAAAGTTATATTGTTTCAATTACTATTTATTTACTACTTCAACATTTTTTAGACATATTTTATTGAACAGCTAAGTTTATAGTTTAGTTTTCTGAGCAAATGTAGTTATCCGAGAGCACTGGTTTAAGTTTTTTCTTTTTATATTTAAAGTTTGAGAAGCATGAGATATTATAGTATCTCATCACATAGTTTACAAAGTCCTCCATGTCTACATCAAAGTTTTCACCCCCTATCATATTATTTTCAACTTCCTTTTGTTTGTTTAGGCCCCAATATTTATTTATGATCTCCATCTCAAACTTGAAGAACTCATTCAATTCTTCTAACCTATTACTGATTGATTTTAGTTTTTTATTTTCTTGACATTTGAAGTCATCTACTACACTTTCAAAATTAAAGTTACCAAGTGCTAGGGTTTTGTTTATTTGTTCCACTTTATTATCTAACACTGAGTTTAGATACCCTATCTGGTTTTCTATTTCATCATTTATTTTAGGCCTACTGATTTTACTATTTAATTCATAGCCTATCTCTCTTAGTGTTGCATTTGCTTCCAAGTGTTCATCTAGCTCGTACTCAACAAAGTCTACATTTACTCTTTTAGTTTCATTGACAAAGTTGTCTTTATTACTCCCTATCCTATCATCAACTTCTTTCATGTGCTCATTAGCTTTCATATTAGATTCATTGCCCAGACCTACTACATCATTATTTACTTCTTTTATATCAACACTTTTTCCATCTAACCTTACATTTATTTCATCAAGTTTAGAGTTTATTTTATTGGTTATGTTTACCAGCAAATCTAACCTCACATTAGTTTCCTCCTCATTTAAGTTCATCTTATTATTATTCATCTCTTTCATCTTACTACCTGTTCCTCCTAGCTTAACATTAATCTGCTCCAGTTTGGTATTTATGTCATTATTTACTCCTAACAGCAACTCTATTTTATTGGACAATAGGCTGTCCTTATCATTATTTACTTTGACAGGTTCTTGCCTATCTTTGTTCTCTACTTCATTCACAACATTAACCTCCTTTATCTCACTAACTTTATTTTCAACTTCATTTATTTCATTTACTACATTATTCTCCTTTACATCTTTACTGTCTTTGCTACCATCTACTTTTACCTCTTTTAGTTTGTTTACAAGTTTATCTTCAAACTTATCTATTCTTTCATTTACATCTCTCCTAAGCTCATTATTTATTTCATTAAGTTTAGTTTCTAGGTTAATATTTATTTCATTAATTTTAACCTCATTTTGGTCTAGTCTGTTGCTAATTTCATCAAATTTAGCTTCTAACTTAGCCTCTACTGCATCTAGTCTCTTATTATTTTTGTCATTTAATTCATTAAACTTGCTTTCAAATTTAGTGTTCATGTTTCCTAACATCTCAACTATGTTTGCTGTGTATTTTCCATGCTCGATTCTGGCCTAGCTTTATCATATTTGTTTTTGTTTATATTAGCTTCCCTGATAACACTCAGAGAGGTGTCAGAGTCCTCGGAGTCAAACTCCGAGTTTTGGACTACTTCTACATCAGCCATGATTTTTTTAGTAAAATTTAAAAATATGTCCTATGAATCTTTTTGTTTTGTTAATTAAATTTTTTTTGAAATTAAAATATATTTTCTTAGGCTTCTTTTATCTTATATTTTAAATATATTCAGCTATATTTAATTCACTACTATGATATACAGCCTATCACACTTTTTTTTTTTTTTTTTTTTTATATAATCTACTTGACATGAAATTTCACATAAGCTGTGATTTTTTAATAAATTATTAACCAATTATTTTCATGTATTTTTTAAATAATATTAAAACTTAAAATTTGCATCATACAGCTTCACGTTGTTGGGGCCAATCTGTAACGTTATCTTTAAGCCTCACGTTCTAGCGCCAATCTGTAACGTTAAGCCTTTAAGTAGTCTGTAATAATTAAGCAAATCTGCAACAACTAATATTATTAATTAAATCTGCAACAACAAAGCCTCACGTTGTCGCGTCAATCTGTAACATTAAAACTTTCGTTACATTATTTATTTTAATTTAATCCATTGATTAAATTAAGTAATGATATTCAATAAATCAGAATTCTTTAATTTATTTCTTTTTTGTTTCAAAGTATTTATTAAAAATTTGTGACTTGCTACCTTGATGAGGTTATTGCATCACATTGATTTATTTTTCTTTTATTATTTAAAGATAAAAGTGACTAAATTTTGATTTATTTTAATTTAAATTAATTTAGCGCATGATTCTCTTTTTTACAATCTCAGGGTCGCGATATATGGTAAATCGGTGAAAACTGTATGATGCAATAAAACAAACTAAGTTCTTTTATAACATTATTTTTTATTACATTCTTAAATTGAATATTTTCAATAAAAACTGAGTTTACTCAAAATCTTTACAAAAGATCTTACATTATATTTTTAAAATCAAATCATGATTCTATCTAGTGAAGATAAATTTGCAATTACAATCTTAATAATAAATTCTAAGCTAAACTTATCTGTTCATTGTTTGTATAGATGATTTCAAATCATTTTCACGCACACGTATTTTAATTTAGACTGATTACATGTTGAATTCACGCGCACAATGTTAGTATAACAATA